>JAQIVE010004648.1:0-14214 GCA_034698285.1 Sminthurinus bimaculatus | reverse complement strand
GGCACAACTGATCCTTTTATGGATCCGTGCCATAAAAGGAACTCCAGTGCCTTAAATGCTACGATGTTTCGGACTGTTTTTAACTGAACTATGTAAACTTTTATCCAATCAAAAGCAGTAAAAATTAAAAATATTGTTCAATTTTGTCGTGCCGCGTCTAGTGCAATATATCTACTTAGAACTTTTTTTACTTGTACGTATTTTTAATTGGTTGCAGTTTAAAAAAATATACATAATACTGTAGTGCTTTGTGCTGTAGTGTTTCGCAATTCGCAATTCATAACATTGCATGTTATGAGGTCACGTACTTTTTAGTTTTTAATTGTTGCGTTAATTACTCAATGGATAGACTTAGTTTTAGTCTACGAAACATTATATTTGCATTTACTTACTTTTTACACACAGGACATTAATCGAAACACAAATGTACCGCAGTAAAATAATCTCATTTAGCCTTTTTTAATCTTACTTTTAAATAAATAATGTTATTAAAGACTCACCTTAGTACCTCCACTTAACATTTTACGCTATTACATACTTATTATAAAGTATTATACCTTTTATCTGTATGGTTGTGAATTACGTTCCAGAGAGAGAAAAATGTCAGACGCTGTTAGTTTACTATTATCAAAGTGACAATACTACTACTTGATACTTGATTACGGTAAGTCATATTAAATCAATGAATAATTTTATTGCTAATTTCTAATTTAATGAAAATGTGCCTTATGATGTAACACTGGAAAATGTTTAATGGCACGTTTCGCCAATGTAAATGTCGTATTCATGTATAAAATTAAAATACATTGTTAAAATTATCCATTCGCCATCTTCATGTTTTGTTTTTTATATCATATCTTCAGGTCAGTGTCGGAATGACGAAATTCGGACAACTTATGCTTAAAAACTGTTAAACGGACAGTACAGTATTAATTTCACTACAGCATACCAATTACAATAAATTTCATAATAATAATTCGTCAACCGAAATAATTCGAAAACATGACCCGTTCGTTTTGGGGAGAAAAGAAGACCATTATATTTTCCGCATTTGGCCTTGGTGCTTTATTGGGCATCGGGTCGGCTTGTAAGTGACTATAATAATGTATTATTGCTGCAAGATTATGTAAAAATGATGCGTGTAATATTAGGCTTATATGAAGTAACGTTTTTTTTTCTCTCTTCCTTTCATGCCAGTATTATACATAAAATGTAAGTTAGAAGAACACTTTCGCCTTCATGCAGCTATATCACAACAGGTTCAAGAACTAAAAAGAGATTTAGAGAAACTTAAAGAAGAATCCACAGTTAAAGAACAACGGCCCTTAAAATCCTCCCTAAAGCAGAAACGCGCTCCAAATACCGAATCAGCAGCTGCAGAAGGGAGGAAACGACGAGTTTCGTATAAGACTAGTGATGAAGACGAATTTCTTACTGCGTCTTCTGACTCATCATCATATGATGACGATGCCGTTATTGTATTCCGTAATACAGCTCGAAATCGGAAAGATGCTGGGTAAGCAGTTTTTTCGTAATACTTTTAACTGTAATATCTGTATTTTTACTGCCAATTTTGTATTTCCAAAAGAGGAAAATATGTCAAGCATGTGTATGTTTGATATGTTTGTTTTTTTATTTTATGAAAGTAGAAAATATACTTTTAGGTTTTTCTCTTTTCAGTTATGTTTCTTTGTTCGTAATACTTTGTGTCTTTTGCGTTTAATTTGTAGTATTCAAAATTTAGTTCCATCCGAAGCTGGAGATCAATCCAATCAATCACAAGATACTCAACTCCAGCGATTTTTTGCTACGATTGATAAATTATTTGAAGGAAATATAAGTGATATGCACGAAGCATACGTTACTCTGAAAACGAATAAAGATAAGGTTGATAACCTTACATGTTGAAATACTTGATAAAAATTATTAAACCCAGTTATGTCAACAAAATGCATTTCGAATAATATATTGTCAACTACTTTTTTTGTTTCATCCTTATTTTTGTAGATGAAGTCAAATCCAGAGTTTTGGTGGCGATTTGCTAAAGCAACTCACGCTGAAGCAACGGCTGCGGGTCAGAATCAAGATAAAGAGTTACAAAGGTCCCTTCTCGAACATGGTATTTGATTACTTGTCATTCGCATTCTTTCAATTTAACTGATGCACACATTTACCGTATGTTTATATATTGTACATAAGTATGATAATACCTTAATTTTCAAAGAAACCACATAGCTGAGTAGTGTAGGAATTTAAAGTACTAATAATTAAAATAAGCGTTTATTTGTGTCTTTGTTTGCTTAGCTTTATCCTATGCTGAACGAGCTTTAAAATTAAATGACGGATCGGCGGATGCCCACAAATGGTTTGCGGTTGCATTGGGGAGTCAAGGAGATTTCTTGAAAACAAAAGAAAAGATACAAAATGGCTTTACTTTTAAGCAACACATTGATCGAGCTATCACGTTAAAACCCGATGATTCGTCGCTTCATCATCTTCTAGGAAGGTTTTGCTATGAAGTTTCTCAATTAAGTTGGATCGAAAGGTAACTAGTACTACATAGGAAAAAGTTTTACGTTTCTAAAAATATTTTAAATCACGTCCCATTTTTCAAAAATGTAAAAATCTTCAAAGTAGAGGTGCTCTTTATTGCGTTATTGTCCTCCAAAAAGCTGTCAATGAAATATTTTTGATTTCGAACATTTTGAACTGTGTTTCCAACAGAAAAGTTGCATCTACACTGTTTGCTGCCCCTCCGACCGCAACAGTACAAGAGGTACTTTTATTTTTTAAAGATGCGTTGGTATGATTTGTGTTTACGGTGTATATTCTGAATCGATGAACCGTGATATATTGCAAATATTTTGTATTACTATGTAGGCGTTGGAGCACTTTCTTCAAAGTGAAAAAATGGGCAAAAGTCCTTTTATAGAAAATCGTGTGTACATTGCAAAGTGTTATATCGGCCTTGGAAACCTAGAGCAGGCCGCACATTGGTTGAATTCTGCAGCTGAATTACCGGTTTTGACTTCAAATGTATGCATACAATTTTATAAAAAGCCTCATTATCTTTTATATATTCTCTACCTTTATCATCGATTTAGTAATATTAGGATAGCTAAATTTGTATATTATGTACCAATGTTCGGTTACCAAGCTAAAATACATACATCAAAGAACTATTCTTAGTAACAACTTTCTTGAAGAGTCTTGAAAGCCAAATATTCCTTTCTAAATATTGTTTTTACCGTAGACACTACATCCATACATGCATACTTGTGTACACTGGCTGGAAAAGGAATCAAAGGTAAATATAAATAAATAGATCATGTTTCTTTTAAACAACATAATACTCACCCTTTTCGCCCGAATCCAAGATTTGCGTTCATTGTAAGGTATCGATAGGGACAGAGAAAGAGATGATTCCATAACAATCGTAAGTAAGGTGCCAATGATAAAGGCAATTGCGACCAAGTTCATCTTAGCAACTATCTAGAATCCAACGAATTGTGGATTGTCATGTCACCACCAATGCAAAACTTATCAGCATCACTGTATCAGCATTAACATGATTGTGGATTATTATCAAGTATCATTTGTACATAAATAATACGCAATATCAGTACAATATTATCTTCTTTTGCACACAAACACACTTTAGACTTTTTTCTCCCTTCTTAGTATTTTCTTTTAACTTTTCTCCCCAATTATTTCCACTATTTTGTGAGATAAACGACAGGCCACACATTTTTCATGTGGAAATTGTTACAAAAGCAACAACGACAGTATTCCCATGTCTTCTTTCCCATGACATGATTTATATTTCACTGTATAAAAAATGTAAAAGTATAGATAGAGCTTGATCAAAGAGCAATCACCAGGGCACAAACAGAAATACCCACTAATAATGATCAATGATCAATCCTGATTGAATCAGAAAAACTCGGAGAACAGGAAATTACTTTTACACAGAGTTATACATCATTATCTAGCCAAATACAACATAATTGAACAGAATTGCACAAAACTGCTTGTCAATTTAATACCCATACTTGATATTATATTTTATAATTATTATAAGAGTTTTTATTGTCGTGTAATGATATTTTATGATTATGAAGAAAACAGAGCAACACACAGTTGTTATCGACGGTATAGAGATTAGTGAAGTACTAATAGTATTTATGTGTGAAGCCTCCACAATTCACTATTGAAGTTGAGCACTCCTCGCAGTCTAGCCTTTTTCTCCTATGACAAGTGTAAATTGTCAAATACAGTTATATGTTGTTGTTTTTTGGGTCCTGTATTATATTTACTATAATATTATTATATTATTAGAGTATACATATATATTTCATATCTTTGTATATTTGTCAAGATACTATACATACTCTGTACTCCAACTCTACACAATCTACCTGTGATTTTGATATTTTCATTTGAATGGGCAAAGTCAAACTATACTATAAATAATAAATTATCTATACATTTATAGCTGAGATTTCAGATTCAGATTGTGTATATCGTTTGGCAACTTACACTTTGTCTATAATGTGTGTATTGTGTATGTATCAACTTTTTGCAATTATCTTTATGCATTATACAAGCAAACACAATTTAAAAATGCATTACTAGTTCTAATGTTCTTTAATCTCGAGACTAGGTATGTAGCTGCTTTCTTTTTTGAATGAATTTATATTATTTCATTCTGTATTATTACTGTATTATCAAGTATTGTTTAATACTTTCCGAAGAACTTTTGTGTATTATTATCAAACAATAATGTAAAAGTATAAGTTATTGTGTCTGTTATTTTTATTTTGTCCTTTCACACACCGTATTATTACACTAGTATTCCTTCTTTCTTTAATAAGTAATAGAGTTTGTATAGATTGTATATATAAGTAGTGAGAGACAGAAAGTGAGAGAGGTACGTAAGCTTATGCGTTTTTCCCAAGAGCTGAAACAGAACTAAACTTCATATTTCATTGAACGTGTATGTGTACCCTTAAGTATTTGAGCTTCACACACATATGTATGTACAAAGCACATACATAGGTGAGTTTTACTATTGCACACGCTATGACATTCACAAGACATGGGCATGAGATGCATTGCCAGTCCAGAAAAGAAGCATTAAATATTACATGCTATTACAGATTATAAGAGCTCTAAAACCATTGAATAAAAATAAAAACTAAATATTACAACTTATGTTTCGTATCCATGTGTACAAATACTAGTTATTATAATATGTTGCACATTCTTCTTGTGCCTATATGTATGAAGTATGAACCATAATTAAAATATTGTGTTTATGTTTTTAGTTTTACTATGGCATGTCATCAGTTACTTTTGATCAGCTCACATGCTTATTTTTTACATGCATGTGCATATTTAAAAGTTGCCTATTGAATAATTGCACTTTGCACTTTGTTGCAGACTCGGATATATACCAATATATATCTGTATAATATATATGTACATCAAATGATCTAGTACATTTTACCATACGAAACTTAATATGCAATTACGAGATGTTTCTATCATTTATTTTTATTACAAGTTGATATTGATATACCCGTCACGCAAATAATAAGTTTGAATAGTGTAAATATATATTAGTAGCAGTACTTAAAACAATTAGACGCTTGTATAGGAAAAGTAACAAACTGCAACTAAAGTGCACTAACCATTTTTTCAAGGGCAGATTTGAAATGCAAAAGCAAGTTGAAACATATTTTGTGAGCTTGCATAAGCTTGTTGCTTCATATCATTATAAAAAGAGCTATTAGTTGCTAGGAGACCATATAATTATTACTTTTCATTCAGAAAGTTTAGAAATTCAATTTTTTTTTACATTTTTGGCATTGACGATTTCCAATAACAGATCTCGTCATTGGAAATTATTTCGTCTATTAGGAATTGAAACAAAATTGTACTGCCGAAATTAGGTTGAATTTTTGCCTGGGCGTCCTGAATCCGAAAAGGTATTATTTACTCCTGTCGTTGAAGAGTGGTCTAAATTTTTAGAAAATCGATCTAATTATTGAGTGAATGCGACGAATTAATTATACATGTATCTCTCATCTACCGTGATTACACTTCAAATGCATAACTTATCACTCACAAGCTCCTTTTTGTGGGTTAAAGGGAACTTTTTAAGTAAATATACACTTTCGTACTGGCAACACAGTGAACCTTAAATCTTGTAGTCTAGGGTTACATGATACATGATACAACAAACAAATAAATGCGTTTATACTCATGCATGCCCAAGACGTAGGTACACATTTCCCAATTTTTTGTTTCCTCTAGTTTAAAAAATATTAAAAATTAAATTGACTTGAGTACCTTTTTTATCCCTGTCTTACTGCGCCGCTATCTCCTAACAATGCATACCTTTGTAAATACACACTACACACATTTTATTTATAACATTAAGTTTACGATGTCAGTGTACGTAACTTACGCAATGCATATTTGGGGCGGTAAAAAAATGATATGTCCACTAATCGTTTATTTCCTTTCAATAAAGTGACACCGAAAATTATTATATTTATAATATATTTATGGATCACAGTAAAACCAAAACTGTGTTCATACAATACGTACTACGCACTAGATGCAGAGAGTTACATATTATCATGTATTGACTGAACAAATATGTAACATCACTAAAATAGAAACACCGTAATATCAGTAGAAAGAGAATCGTTGAAAACCTCTGAAGAGGCTGTCTGGAATTTGACGATTTATGCATCTCCATTCTGCACGAAGACGCCAAATTGACGCAAGATTTTATGCATTCGAACACACAAATACCCATAAAACTCTGTTATGTAGTAGTTCGTACTATAATAATATTCTTTCATCTGCTCATTAATAAAACTACATCAATGTCTACTGTTTATCATATGCAATATAATATGAAAGTATTGCATACATACATACAAAGTAATGTGTATATAGAATATTTGCTTGTGTATATCCAACTATGACACATCATTATAATGATCATACGCATCATGTCATGGTATCACAGTTCATTCCACATATTATGGCTAAAATAATAAGATAAGTAAAAAACTGCGAACCCAAATATACTAGAATAATGGCAGCTGAAAATATACAGTTCCAAGTATGCATTTAGTTAGTTTTACTTGCACAGGAATGCTACTATGAGACTACAATTAGCTTTTGGAGCTTATAGAGCAATAATGAAAATGCCGAGACTATAATATACATATAGGTCATAGATTTTTATGTTCATACTTGTGATCTTTTCATGCCACAACTTTAAAATTTCATTAAAAAAGGGAAGTTGCATACATATTTACACCCTTGCATGTGTAAGCTTATATACGTTAACATGTATAGTTATATTGTAATACATTTTTATCTCAATCTATCACATCACATTTATTTTTATACTTTTATGGCTTCATTGGTTTTTCCTTATGCTTTCAGCAACAGACTAAAAACTATTACTTTTATTAAAAAGGTAATCTTGTCCTCATTACTTTCACGACTTTGAGGAATGCAATTTTTTTATACAAGTACTTTTAAGATTTTAAGGTGTTGAAAAATGCATAATGGCCGATTTTTAAATGCTTAAACGATTTTTATATATATACTTACGGGCAACAGTAAAGCTAATCCATGTTTGACGAGAAAGCCTCAAGTTTCAATATTTCAGTATTCACATGATTCCATGAAATAGTAATACAGACTGAACACTTGAACGCATTGTGACTTTTTCGAACTTTATTGAAAAAATGGTTAGAGAAATACAGTACTGCATTAGTAAATGAAATTGATTACCTTGTAATAATTAGTAAATAGAAAGTTTAGAAGAACAGTGTAACACTGCTTCTAAATAACATTCGTGGTATCACACTGCTAATATTTAAGTACTGATATGAGACTTGGATGTACCAATTCAAGGATAGAATTTTTAGGTTCTTTATGCTTGACGAGAAAAAGAAGGAAGTGTGATTTTGTACCACATATGACATATTATAGACAATTCCAAATTCACAATTTAGTCATTTTTGCGTTTGACTAAATAGGACACATATTTAAATATCTTACAAGTGTTATTTACTCAACTTAATTTAATTGGTATTAGCAAGATAATCAACACTGAAACTGATCCTTCAGTTTAAACTTATTATCTGTCTATTCTGTGTTCTGTTCCTAACCAGTTACTTAAGATAACAAAATTATAAAGTTGAATTCCGAATTAAAAAGGTAAAAATTAAAATATTACAAAGTAAATTAAAATTTAATACACATCCTGGGTTTACGGCCAACCAAACATCAGAATACGTAGTATATTGTTCTACGTTTCATAAATACATAATATAAATAATTGTATAGAACATTTAAAACTATATTTCGTATTTCTTTTGTGCCATTGTAAATTGTTAAGGCTATATTTACCTATTAAGTACGTATTATAAATAAGTTTAAGTATGATGGTTAAAGACCTTGGGGTTGATAATTTTGATGAGTTTTAGTTTAATAGGTATTTTTTTGATAGTATCATCTCGTTAGTATAAATAAATATGTATTAGATTAAAATCTGTCTACCTAGCTGACTGTGGCTTTGACACCGTTTTCGATACACATAGTTACTTATACATTACACACACCACACATAGGACATATTATTATAGCAATATTTAACATGTAGATATTTATGTAGATTGATTTCAAATTACCAAATTGCGTTTGGGAAAGTCGTATAGTATCAATAATAATTAATTAATAATTGGGCCAATAATCTGAACACAATGGGAAATAAAACCTTTTTGAAGTATTTTTCTTAGTCCCAAGTTACTTAAAAGTTGTAAGTCTTTTAGAAGTTAGAGTACGTCATTTTGAACAGTCAATACTTTACTTAGGTAACATACTTATCTACTTTACAATTCAAGATACTAATGTCTTGACATATTTTGTGGTATAATATTTGTGAACAATTCAAGTACATTCGTATTATATCATAATATAATACATGTATTTAAACTGTATTCGTATTCTATATATATACGTAGTCTAAAGTCATCATAATGTATAGGTTTATATTGTTACATTTGTTGACATTTATAGCTTAGTTTTTCAATCCGGTTTCTTGTCATCAAAAAGTTGATGACATTTGCTGAAAATAATTTTAGAATACTTTGTTTTCAAAATACGTAATTACTATACAGTGACTTTGTTTCTTTACTTCTTGCAGGTGTGAACAACAAGAAGATAATCTACAACGTACAGCGGAACTTTGGCCACTTTGCAATTTGCCATATTAACTAATTGTTACTTCGTTAATAGTATAATAGTTGTTGTTCTTTGACGAGTTTATGTTGTTTCTATAATGTGGTCATTTTTTTCTCGAGACCCCACAAAAGACTTTCCTTATGAAATTGGAGAACCTATTCCATTTAATTCAGATCGTATTTATTGGAAACTTCACAAAGGAAAGAAAAAGGTAATCCAGTTTTAAAATCAAAACTACATTTTCAGACAGTGCTTTGAATACATTTATCTTACTCTGTATTCTTTATAGTGCTTACATTTTAAGTACATGATTAAACTCTCTAATTTAAGTACAACTCACTAAAATGTAATTTATGGCACGCGCGGGTTTGATATTTGTTATGATTTAGATATGATTATGTCTATTTACAGGGAACAAATGAAGAAGTGACAATTTTTGCCCTGGATGTAAAAAATGCATCATCAGCCGAATTGGAAGCAGCTAAAGCCTGTGTGAAACGGCTAAAAACTTTGAGGCATCCAAATGTTTTAACGTTTTGGGACAGCGTTGAATCAGATAAAGCTATTTTGCTAGCGACTGAATATGTTGAGCCTCTTGAGAAACATTTGGAGAAAAAGGATAATATACAAGGGGACCTTTCAATATCTTGGGGTCTTTTTCAAATAACGGTTAGTATTTATAAAGTCTGAAGTCAAGAGGGTCCGTGCAAATTTATTTTTTTAGAAGTTTAGTCTTGTAGTTATTTAGATTATCGTTCGTTTATTCGTGTAGAATAACTTGTAGAAATGATTCAATTACGTTTTTCTTCTTTTGTAGAGAGCATTAAGTTTTCTTATCAACGATGGAAATCTTAGGCATAACAATGTTCAAATGGGTTCAGTCTTTGGTATGAAAAATTTTATCGTACTACATAGTCTAGTTTTCTAGTGAATTATAATATTCTTGACAATACCTTTCCATAATGTTGTTAATATAAGAGTCTGACTAGAAAAGACTTAATATACTTGAACATAACTACTTCAAGAAACCCTTCTACCCTTCAAGAAATATATATACATATATTATGTAACCTTCTTAATTTCAGTAAATGCTGCTGGCGAATGGAAGTTGGGAGGTGTAGATTTTGTGAGCAGTAATAATGAAACATCTTCAATATATGGAAGAGTACCGTCAGTACTCAATAGTTTAGATCCTCCAGAATTCAAAACCGGATCCAAAGGAGCAACAAAATGGAGCACTGACTCTTGGGGTCTTGGGATTTTAATTTGGGAAACTTTTAATGGCCCTGTTATTCAAACAACGTTACGAAATGCTGATCGTATTCCTAAAGCATTGACCAGCACATTTAATGAATTAATGAATCCACAATCAGGGAGTCGTCCGAATCCTGCTGACGTTATTGCACGTGGTAGAAGACCAGGAGGATTCTATAAAAATGACTTAATTGACTCACTCCTATTTCTAGAAGAAATACAAATCAAGGAACAAAATGAAAAAACTCGATTTTTTACTGGACTTCCATCAGTGTTGGATAAATTCCCTGAAGAAATTTGCCGTCATAAAATTCTACCACAGTTAATTAACGCCTTTGAATTTGGAAATGCTGGCTCCTCCGTTTTAGCTCCCCTTTTTAAAGTGAGTAATTTCATTGTTAATATTTGAAATTTAAGCGTACAATATCGAAATCTTAAAGCATTCAGGGCAATGATAAAAATGAAGAACAAACTTTTTAAAAGCAATAGTTCTCTAATGTCCAATGCTATTTCAAAATTTTCTTAGTTGGGGAAATTATTGGACGAACCAGAATATCAAGCTAAAATAGTTCCATGTGTTGTCAAACTCTTTTCTTCGACTGATCGAGCTACCCGTGTGAGGTTATTACAACAATTAGAACATTTTGCCGATCACCTACAACCAGTGACAGTCAATGACAAAATTTTTCCTAATATTATTACTGGGTTTCTTGATACAAATCCTACCGTTCGGGAGCAAACTGTTAAAGTAAGAAGATGCTCTTAATCATGTATCTAAGTAAAGATTTGAAGTTATTTAAGTGTGTATTATAATATGCGTGTAATATTAATTCCAATTCCACATATTGCATATTGCACGCTATTAAATGAACGTTTCATTTTTCTTTAATAATAACTGATTCCTCACTTTAGTCAATGCTGCAACTCGCACCAAAATTGAACTACAACAACTTGAATGTAGAACTTTTGAAGCACTTTGCAAGGCTTCAAATTAAAGATGAACAGGTAAAACTTTGTACGAAATTTCAACTAGTATCATTTTCCAATGATAGTTTTTTCTTTCTCATACACAATATAACATTAATTTGCTACATGATACACTGGCGACTAGTACGATAATTCGTTTGCGTTCAAAACAGGGAGGAATTCGTACAAATACTACAATCTGCTTAGGAAAAATTGCTGGTTATTTAAATCCACAAACAAGGAGAAAGGTACTAATTCCAGCTTTTACCCGGGTGTTTCAAGATACTTTCCCACAAGCCAAAATTGCGGGAATTTTGGCACTAGCAGCAACACAACAATACTACTTATTGTCAGAGATATCGACAAAAGTCCTTCCAGCCTTGTGCTCATTAACTTGTGATACAGACAAATCTGTGAGGGATAATGCTTTTAAAACCATAAAAGGCTTCTTAGGAAAATTAGGTAATATATATATATTTTTTCTGTAGTGTATTTTATGTATCATAATGTACCTACAAAAAGCATTATTAATTCAATTATATTGTGTTAAATGTTTACATATTGTAATTACACGATATGAATATAAATGACAAACAACTTTAATTGTTCCTATATTTTTAGAAAAAGTCAGCGAGGATCCTTCATTAAAAGAGAAATATGAGGCTGATATAGACGCAAGCACGCCAAGTGCCGCTGATACAGGTAAAACAAGTTTACAAGAGTCAAATGTTCAGTTCTTTAAAATTTGGTGTAGAAAATCATAATAATTCCCGTACGTAATGAATGGATACATTTCCATTTCTTTTAGCATCAACTTGGGCTGGATGGGCAGTGTCAGCATTAACATCCAAGTTTCATCGTAGCTCATCTCAACAATCTGTTGTAGGTCAGGTGGGTAGTGTTGTAGGTAGTGGTGGAGCAGCGAGGTCTAAAGGGAGGTATCATTTCGGAGCACAGTCAAGCAGTAGTACGTCGACCACCACTTCAAGCATTCCTTCAACACCTTCGAACGATCGGGATATTATTGAAGGTCAGGAGTCTGCAACCGATTATGACGACTGGGATAATGAGGATTGGGGTTCAATTGATGGAGATAATAAAGGTGGAAGTGGAATTAGTAACTCAAATTTTGAAAATAATAGCAGTAAAAGTGACCATTCTATTAGTTCCAATCCACAAACGAACAACACTTCCGTCTCAAGAAATACAGCAGCTATGGATGGTTGGGACAGTTGGGCAATTGAAGAAGAAGCTGTATGTGTACTTTTATATTTTATACATTTATTGTATGACTTTAATCTTACAAATTTTATGCACATTACAATTAATGCCTCAACTTGGTATTGTTCTACTTAAATTTCAACCCTTTGCATATTATCTTGGATATATTTTAGGATGAAAAGGATAGCGAAGAACTAAATGAATTTATTGCTGAGACAAGAATCGACGCCAAGAGTACTTCAACCATCAATTGGAGCTCTAACAAAAGTAATTTTAACTCTGGGGATAGTCAAGATTTGGATCCATTTTCCACGATTACGTCAAATGTAAAGGTATCTCCCCATCGTAATAATGATCAACAGTCTGTGAATAGTGACTGGGACACAAATGACTGGGGAACTACAACATCGTCAGATAAAATGGAAGAAATGAGGAAAAGACGCGAGGAACGCAAACTCCATCGATCTGACCATCAATCAAAAGATTCAGAGACAAAAACTAGAAAGGGCCCAATGAAGCTTGGAGCAAAGAAAATATGATAAAATGAAATTTTAATGTTGTTATTTTCTAATTTGAGACCAGAATAACTATTATAATAATTGAATCGTCCTAAGGTAAAATCACGAATCCCTACTGTCCTACTGTTATGACATATTATTATTAGATAATATATAATTCGAGCTTTAGCTTTCGGGCAATTCAATTAATATTTCTGCAATCTACTTTGTTATTTATATCGAGTGGCCGCCAAATAACTGACGTTTTTGCAATGTTTTTGACATTTGCAAAAGACCAGCGTTTTTCGGACACCCAGTATTTATATGATTTTGTGTATATTAAATCAACAGCAAACCAAATCCGATTATGTACGGAATCACTAATTTATAGTGCTATAAATACCAGCAGTTAGGAGTGTCATATTATATAAAAATCTAATAAGTTTCCTAATACTAAGTCTATAATTACTTGAAAAGCTAATAGGGAATTTTTTAATCCAAAAGGTGTCATTTAAAATTTAAACATAACTTTATGGGTTTTAAATGCTGTTAGATACTCTTGTGCTTTCAAAATTATGATTTAGTTATAATAATCTTACAGGTTAAGCTTATAAAATACCTGAGCTTTCTTAACAGCATTTAAGATAGTAGCCTCTAAGGGTAATTAATAATAATTAGGAATTATTAATTTATTTAGCTTTTAATAATTAATATATAGATGTAATAAAATATCAGATTTTAAGGCAAATAACAGTATAGATGCTATAAATAAAGAGGTGGTGAAAATATGACATTTAATTAAAATTTAATTCAGCCATTTTTTGAAAGTCTTTTGTTAATCTAAGAATTAAGCATAAATAATGATTGAATTTTAATAAGATTTAATGTAAGATTAAATTTAAAATCAAACTAAAATTTTTCTATTGTCCCTGTTTTGTTAAATATTATAAATAAATCACTTATATAACTAGTTAATTTTTTTAGGTTTTCCTTTAAA
>JAQIVE010004647.1:0-14216 GCA_034698285.1 Sminthurinus bimaculatus | reverse complement strand
TCCCGGGTGAATCGGTGACCCCTAACGGGTTTTATCGTCGGACGTGACAGACAGACGGACAGACGGACAGACAGACACAATTTGCAATTACAAGAGATGAGCTTCGCTCCCTAATAATAATGGTTACAATATGTAGTAAAAATAAATAATTCCGTCAAACTCATCTATTCTCCAAAGTTCATGTTGATGCCGGTTTTCATCCCCGACCTCACTCATGTCCATTGTGCCATCGTAATTTTGAAAGCCTTCAAAAATGTCTGAGACTCATCATATCAATCATAAAGTTGACTCATACAAAAGATATTGGAAATTGCACCATGAGTACGATCATGATCACGATCGTGATCGTGATGGAAGGGGCTGCTGATTCATGGAGAATTGACGGGATTGCATGTGTACGTATTGAACTGAATAATACTAATAATAATAATAATAATAGTACAAAGTATTGTATTGTAGAGAGGAAAACCGATAGGAATATTTAGGACTAAGCCGATATTTTGTACTTGTGTCGATATTTTGTCAGACTCAGTCGGAGCCCTACTTATTATTGCATGATATTAAGTCATGGCATTGCAGTGACTGATTTTGACTGTACGGAATCCACCCTTTTTGGGGATCTTCCCCACTTTTCCTTGTAAAAATGCACATCCATCCACACATGCATACATATATACTACATGCATGTGTATAAATACATGGCAATTCAACCTCTTCTCAATTCAACTCATCTCATCTCATCGCAACTCATCCCATTATTATCATTATCATTTGGACTCAAACTCAAAATCGAATCGTATTGGGATTCAGTTTCAGTTTCATCTCCAGCCCAACCAGCTCAACTGCAGGCTCTCCAAGTTGTCTTTGGATTTGGCTTTGGCTTTGCCTTTGGAATTAGTTCAGCGTATTAACGACTTGTGACTGGACTCAACTGGAAAACTGCAGGAGACTCGCTGGATTGGTTACTAAACATTTTGTACCATTACTGTTTACTACTACTCCAACTATTGCCATTGGAAACATGACAGATATGCATTTATAAACGAGAAGATACACAATATCTTGTATAGATACGTAGATAGATAGATAGATGAACTGAAGCTGATAGATACGGACAGTAATAACGATACAATACCATTTTTTCTATTCCCGTAATATGTGTATCCCCATCTATATACATGCATACATACATACATAGATTCATTTTATAAATACATGAGATGCATATTTATAAGTATTTTGGGGAGAGCAAAAGAAGGATCGGCAAAGGACTCCCTTAATAAGGCAGGGAAGGAAAGTCCCAATTGCAATCTTGAGTCCATGCCGCATAACGAGATCTATTGTACTCCCTTTTTCTCCGCGTCTCCCTTTCCCTCTCTGTCTGTCTGGCTGATAACAGTCTTTTCATTAGATAGCCTTCCTCGATGACTGGATGACTGGGAACACTGGAGAAGAATTCCGTGTATGTATGAAAGAGACCAGCAAAATTCGTATATGTATGTATTGTAGTTCTCTGTATAATGTGTACAATACGTATGAATGAATATAAGGCAGTGCTCGTGTCATAGAGTCATGGACGTACATTGTACATACATGGAAGTGCAACCCTACCCTGGACAATATTTCCCAGCTCACCCCATTGTTAAATGCTGCTATCAGTTGCACATATATGTAAATACACCAGCTCCAGCTCATGCTGTATGCTCATCACAAAGTGCTCACTTCACTGAGCACAATGCAATGTCATGCCATACCAGGCCATGCCATGCCGTATCATATCATATCGTATCATGCAACGCCATTCAATACAGTACAGTACCATATACCAGACCAGACCATGCAATGCAGTCACCGTCACAGTCGCATTTGCAGTCGTAATGACGAGAGCAAGAGCTGGAGAAAGAAAGGAAGAAAAGGAGAGAGAGACGAGAAAGGGAGCGGAGAGGATACAAGACGAGTCCAGATATTTCAATAAGACACGCTCCAGCTATTACTCGGCACAGAATTTATTAATATAGCCAACAAGTGAAAACTACGAGGGCGAACCCTTTATTGCACATTTTCTCTGTTGTTCGTGTCGTGTCGCGTCGCGTCCTGTCGTCTTCACTCTTCTATTCTCTCCTCTTCCCTACTTCCCGACCGTCTGCATATATAATATGCAGGAAAGCTCAGCTATGTCAAAACTTTTTTAATTCTCATTTTATTCGTTGCTTAATCAACCAGATTTTCAGGGTCAAAAAATTGTGCGGTGGAGTGAAGGAAAAGGTTTATAAGAAAATGTGAATTCTCTTGCTATAATTATGAAATTAAATATTTTGTAAGCTTGCCTATAGATTTGCAATAGCCAAGTTCTACTGTATTTTTCATGGCTCTGCTAGTTTATGATGTTTTGTATCATCTTGTTCTACCTTGCGAGGCTTAAGTTTACATCCTTTGGTAGCACCTCGACGAGAACGTAACTGCAGTTCACTGAGAACACGAATGCGAGAATGCGACTATAGAAATTAGAATGAAAACACGGGTACAAACTACAAATGTGTGTAGATTTGAGCATGGATATGTATACAAATATGACTATTGATATGAGGATGGATACGCATGGGTGTCCCTTCCATGTATGTAAATTTACATTATGGAGATATGCACATTTACACAGTAGATTGTGAATGTGATGCAACTTTCCACCTCCTTCATTACCACAACATGCACTAATTTACCTAATGTTGGAACGAGGAGTAAAAGTAGAAGAAGAGGAATTACTTTGGGAGAAAGTTCAGAGTAAAGTCAGTTGAAACAGAGGAGAGAGGAGTGAGCCAGGATAAGTGAACAGTGAATATGAGCATAATTTTGAATTCGGTGGCGTGGCTTCCCCATTTCTCCGTTTCTCTCTCTCGTCAGTTCCACGGGTTTCTCCGGTTAACTAAATAAGTAACTGTAGTCCTAGTCGTGTTTGCCTCCACTAACTTAACCCAATCCAAGTTCGGCTCTTTCGACTCGAGTCAAGTCGATTCAACTCAACTCAACTCAACTCTGCTCAACTTTGTCTAATGGCTTCAGCTCCCATAACATTATATAACACAAAGTTTACGTTTAAGTTTGCTGTGGAGGAGAGAAATGAAAATGGGATGCAGGAACGAAAGGAAACCAACTTTCTTAAATATATGATGGTGCCCCTCTTTATACACATGAAGACAACTTTCCCAATCTAGTGTGCAATCCACAAGGCCGAAATATGCATACTTTTGCATACATATTATTATTACTATTATTGTTATTATTATCTTCCTAGAATAGGAATAAGCTGCATTTTCTCCACCGCAAGAGCAGAGGAGTAAAATCAAGAACAAGAACAGCGATGGAAATTAAAATGAAAAGGCTGAATAAAATGCAGCGAAGGAAAAATCCACAGTGTGCATACATATGTATATGTATAAATATAGATATAAAATTGTGCATTTCATATTGCATTATATACCATTAAAAAATTCTATAATTACTATTAAGCATGTGTAATGATGAAAAATGAGAAGCTTACACTACCCCAGTCTTATCAATGTACAAAATTCAAGCGTACATCCATACATATATCATTATACAAAATGCGAATATCTCTCGTACATGTGTTAAGGGTTGATATCAGTATTCATACACAGAGAAATCTCTCCATTGTCTATTACAATCTACAACTCTGTATTCCCCAAACGCCACATTATTTTTCAGTCGAGGATGATACACATCCAACATCCACATACAATAATATGAGTACAAGCTACCCTTCATCTCGACTACACTCCAGACATATGTACATTGTACACACGAAACCAATCGTCTACTGATGAACAAATATGCACATGCTTGAGTCAAGTCTGGGAAATACAATACACGCACAATATGGTGTATAATTGCGGATCTTATTTCACCCCGTGCATAATGCTTTCATTAGACCGCATTGTCTACTCTCTCATATCTTTTAGTTACTTCTGGATCCGACTTTGCTCGCCAATCTTATTTCTATAGCCATGAATCTTGAGCTTGTTCCTTTTGGTGTGGATGTGAATCAGCGTACGAAATCGTTCATTCTGTTATAGAAAATAATATCATCATAAAATCTCTCTTTTCTCTCAAATATGTATTTCCATGTAAAGTTCGCGCATGCGCGGCGGAATCACATGGAAATACATATTTGAAAGAAAAGAGAGATTTTATGATGATATTATTTTCTATAACAGAATGAACGATTTCGTACGCTGATGTGAATACGAGTATGAATAGGATATCAAATCAAAGTCTATAGGGCCAAAATGTAGAAAGAATGTCCTATAAATAAAGGGAAACGCACGATGTGCGTAAGATGTAAGATACAAACTTTTTGATTCGAGCCGAGAACGAGAACGTAACACGGACGGCCTAGAAAAGCTGACTGAGGAGTACAGCTTGAAGCTATTTAAGATTTGCTAAAATACACCCAAAAGTTGTTGGAACTTCTTGAGCTGTGGCCTTTTGGCTTTGACTATGCCGACAAACGTCAACGTACACAGTGTCAGAAGCATACATACTGAAAATTATACAGTATAAAAGTAAAATTTTAAGAGCGCCTCACAATAAACAAGAACAACTTGGACTGAAAATACATATAGAGTCAAAACCCCAGTCAAAAGTCACGTTGGAGTCATTTGATGTACAAAGGAGCTCACAATGGACAAAAGTTGGGGAGAAGAACTGAAGAGAATAGAGTACAATAGAATGGATTGTACATTATGCGTGCATATGTACATTTTATGTGTAGATTGTGGGGTGAGAAGTAATCTCGGAGCTAAGGGATTTCCTCTCCATTAATTGCCCTTGAAAATCAAATGAAATATGTAATGAAATGCTGCATGTTGCTGTTGCTGTTCTCGATGCAGCTGAAAGTGAAACTGTTCACAATTCTATTATGTACATGATACGTATATGATACAACGACGTTGGTTGAGTGTCCTTTCCTCTGATAGCCAAAGTAAAATTAAATGCTGGAGAGAGAAAAGTCATTGAGTTTTGTCACTGGTCTACATACATACATAAATACAACTCGGCAAGAAAATCACGTTGGATCGAAAGAGGATGAAAGTGTCAGATGAGAATGCATAGTTTATATCGTAGTTTATACAATAATGCACGGAGGAAACTATAAAGTATAAAGGACACATAATGTGTGATGTACACTCGTGTCATTCGCAGCCCAAACGAGTGTAAATCACCCCCGTCTAATGAGAAAGAGAATGAGAGAAGGGGTGAAGAAAATTCACCCCAATCCTCATTCTCTCAACTTAAGTCCGAAGTGCATGCGAGACAAAACTATTAAACTTTTCTTTGTTCCCTCTGTTTCTCTGCTCCTCCATTCTCCTCTTCAACTTTGACTTTAGCTTAGGCTTCGGCTTCGGCTTTGACTTTGGCATCGGACCTGAAATTGGCTTCGACCTCTCATTTATTTTGATTTCGATCTCCATCTTAGGCGATTCCCTGTTCAAAAAGGCTCATGAAAAAGCGGACGAAAGAAAAGCCTATGCAAATTTTAAGCTGGAAAACTTACCCTGAGAATCTTATAAATGCTCCTTGCTTATGAAGCAATGATGCGTGCCGTAATGAATGCAGTCTGGACTAATTCCGCATTAGTTTATGGAGCTGACACAAAAACTGGATACTGGAGAAGATGAAGCGGTTGGGGGGACTGGACAGCACAGCACAGCGTATTGGCTTTGGCAGTGGTCATTGACTTTTGGCTTTTTGGTCATTGCGCTGGCAATTGCCATTGTGATTGTGACTGTGATTAGGGATGGATGTGGAGTCTGGACAATCGCATCACATTACGTATCACATCGCATCATATATAAAATAAATGACCGTGGTTGAGATTAGATAATGAATTACGGGGAGCGGTGAAACGAAGGGAGGGAGGCATACAGAAGTACATACATATATGTACAAGCGAGCAAGCCAAGTAACGAATCATCTGAACCATGTAGTTATCTCTAGACTTTTGATTGCAGCTGCACGAACAATCGCATTTTTACGATCGGATTTCCAAGAAATTGCCACCATTATTGATTTTAATTATTATCTCTATTTTTCCGCCCTAAATTTCAACGATCTTGTTTCAAATCCGGGGGGAACGCAGTGTACAAAGTGTAAAGCAGATGCATGATGAAATGAGGTTAATTCTACGGGGGATTCATCACAATCGCAATTAACATGACATGATGCAGCCAATTTTCTCTCCATGTTTGCATCCAACCTGGAATTATTCCCTTAACAAAGCAGAGGTGCAACATTGGTTGAAAAAAATATAATTCGAATCAATACAAGTCAAAGTAATAAAAAAGCAAAAAATCAAACCTACCTTAACCTATCACACAAAAATGCGCATGCTGTTAAAGCTCCCCACTATTTGATAATTATAGTGAATAACTATCTTGTTATAGTTACATTTTTCTGTCTAATGCCAAGAACTGTGTTGACTTACAAAAATTAAATGGATGTGTCGCTAGTATGTACATTGTACATGTACATGCTTATAATACAAACTTTTGTATTCTGGACTCGCCGATTGTGTGTCACCCACTGCAAGTGAAATTGGGAAAAAGCTCATTGAATTGATATTACTATACTAATTTGAAGTCGGGCTCGTAAAAAGTCCATTAGAGGATAAAAAGGGACGAAGAGAGGAAGAGCAAGGAGCGGGACTCGGGTGGAAATGAAGAAAAACAGAGATGGACAAAAACACAAATTTACACAGAGACATGCATTGAGCGCGCTAGAAGGAGAAAGTCAGATAGAGAGAGAGACAAAAACATGCATTGAAATATTGCCCATACAAATTCGATTAGTTAGGTCCATCGCTCTCACTTCAGGTCGATACAATGTGCACTTGCATGTATATGTATGGTATACTTAATAAAGTAACTAGCGCCATGCATCTCCGTTTTTTGTCCGCAAAACATAAACATAAAATAGAAATCAGACTCTGTACTAGCTTACACACATATAGTAGATGAATACGCTGTGCAAAGACAATGGTTGAGCTCCTAACTCAAAGGATACTAGAAAATGTCTAAATAAATCTTAATTTCGATCTTTGTGGGCCCTTGAAAGTAAATATGGCGTTGTTTCCATTCTTTTCTATTATATTTTATATTCTATGCGGAGCATCTCATATATATACTCGTCGTATTGTTTTATACGTAGTGTTAAACATATACACAGCGGTACTCTAGAGCTTTCACCATTATACTCATTGTTTTGTGTTGACATCGAAACCCGGCCTTGTCCCCAAAGAACACCGTCATACGGAAGTACATAGACAAAAAGCCGGGCCCGGAAAACCAAGCCAAACAAAGCAAATCGAAAAATACTTGTACAAATATATGTACGTATACAAAACAACGCTCACCTGCAGTTTCTTCATTTTCTATTTTGCCTGCATTTTCTGCAGCGAATTTTGTTTTTACCTTTTCAGTGTGGACCGAAGGTTAAAATTTATCTGCATTTTCCCACTAGTATTTTCTTCCTCCAATGTATTCATTCGGATTTATAAAGTAGTTTCGGGGAAAGCTACTTTTTTGATGGTAGAAATTAAAGTATGATCTCAATTTGAATAACAGTTTCACATTTTTTGGCATGAATTTTGTAGATAAAAAACAATTTCATATTTAAAGAATAGGCAAAGAGGGAACGTGTCTGTGGTTATCTATGTCATTATGATTATAAACACATAACTATATAAAGTAGCTAGTAAGACACAGCTATATTTACTTAATAACAACAATGTTGGATAGAATAATGGCATGTGGATATTGTTTCGAAAGGAGTTCTTGATTCTCTGCATCTCCCCAGGACATTCTCCATTATATTGTGCAACGTCCGCTCTCGCATTTCCCACTTGCCAAATTCAAACGGAAATTAATATTGTGAGTGAGCGAAAGAGTAACTTCCCCTGTAATCCAATCCAGTCTTTGCACCTCCAATGAATTCTCAATTCTCTCTCTCTCTCTGAATCTCTCGTTGTTCTCTTTCTTTCTCTTTCTCTCGATGCTCGCTGCGTCTTCTTCCCGCTTTGTTTTTCCATTTGGTTGTGTGACTGTGGCCTCGACTTGGGTTTTGCCTCCGACTTTGGCACGGTTCGATGGTACCCGGCAAAATGAAAATAAAATATTGACTGTGTGTCCTTGGTCTGGACAGCAGCGCGGAGTGGAACCCACAATGTATTGTAGAAACCCCGGATTTGGATCACTCTATACATACACACATGAAAATGAAAATTGTGACGAATATTTCTGGAGAAAGGACCAGTCAAACAACGCCAAGGCAAGCCAAGCCAAGCCAAATCAAACCCGGGCGAAGCAGCGGAATGCCAACGCAGGGCAGGAACTCTGTAAATTTGATGTTGATGGTGTGATGGTGCCGGTGATTTCTCTGTCCATGTGTCACACAATCAAATTAATGATTCCGAGTCAACTTAATGAAACTTAATGTTATTAATTATTGTCAAAACTTGAATATTTATATCTCGAACAGTATCCAACTCCGTGTCCCGTTCTTTGAAAGTATTTATATAATGTCTTCATAACATCTCATACTAAATATTATAAGCATTTATGTATGCAGATGCACATAAGTCTGACAAAATAATGCCGTCAAATCTATACATACATGTATAGTTATCTAAAAATATTAATATTAATAATGCAGCCGGGCGTGGGGTCCGTTTGCAAAAATAGAGCGCCTATTTTCATATCTTTGTCTACATAAGTACAAATACCTTGAAAATGATTCCCCACGATTCTGTTTTGCATGAATTCGATGCTTCTCATTTCAGTTTTGTCACATGGAATCTATTGTGTTTCCCCAGAACTTTGGATGGATGGAAGCCAGAATAAAGGTAGGTGAGAAGAATATTAAATAACAAATGAGTCAAGTTAGTAAAGAAAAAGCGGGAGCGAGAGAGAAAGATTCGGCAAGTTTCCTTTGTTCCACGAAACTTTATTTTTGTGCCCTTATTTTTAATGAAGCGGGTTGCTTTTCCTGATTTTTCTATATTTGTTCTCCGGTTTGATTTTTTGATTTTCAGTGGTATCCTACAGCGAGAGTTCATTTCGCTGTTAAAATTAGAATCATTATTCACTATTTGCCGTTCACGCGTGAACATAACTGCCATAATTATAATGTTCATCGGCGCTCTATTATTTATGCATAATATTTCTACATACACACATGTATGCATAGATGTATAAACTTGACTTGTGCGAGGGGCGGTGAAAGCACAATGCACAAAAATTGAATGACGCATATTGTTCCAAAGCCCACAAATATTGAGCATTGCAGAGGAAGTGAACTTAAAGGCAGTTTTACACAACTATGTATTATTAGCCAATTGAAATGAAAAGCATGGTTCGTGGTGGAACTTGACAAAATAAAGACAGTCGACGAAAATTGTGTGTATGTATCCGAATAGCTGAAAGGTGAGTTTGTCATCATCACGTTGGGAATAGTTAAGAGAAGTCAAGACCAAGGTTGTCTTGTACAACAGACGTCAGCGAGGAAACTCCACGGGGTTGCCTTGCTCCGACTTGACTTCATTCTTTATCATAACCATACATTTACGGCGGGCACATCTCCCCCATTCGATCACCATTCGATCTGCTATCATGTGACCTGATGTACAGAGTGCACTAAAATGTATTGAGAAAATAGAGATAGACCAAAGATTTGAGCTTAAGGTTGAGGGCAGCGGAAAATTATAGGGAGAAAACACACGATGCAAGAATACTTATGTACGTACATACGAATAAAGCCCAAAAGTGTACATATGTGTAGGAAGCGCCAAGAATATCTATTAAAAGTGTATAAATCTCCCCCAAGTACTTTGCTTTCCTTGTATCCTCTATGTGCTGAATGTGTGCTCATCGTAATTTACGATTTACGATTCACAACGGCACGGACTTTTACTCCTGATTATATATTATATTGTACATGCATACATACATACACATGCATATAGACTGACAATACTTACTACTTACCCTTAGCTCAACTAGGAATCAAATCGAATCGGATCTAATTCAAACCAGTGTAGGGCGGTAGAGGATTCTGAGGGAATAAGAGAAATACTTACATACGGCCACTTGTCCTTTTGTGTGCACTTACAAAAGAAAAGGGAAGGAGCACAAGTGGAGTTGGAGTTGGATCTATAAGTATGTAGCTGGAGCCTCAAGTGTAGTGTAGTGTAGTGGAGAAGGTGAATTCATCTCGGTAGGACAAAGTTAAGGATGCGGATGTGGATTTGGCTGGGGCTGAGACTTGGAATGTGAATGTGAATAAAATGAGAGGAGGGAGAGGTTTTTGTATGCTATCCCCCGAATTCAATTAGGGAGAGGCGACAAAATGACGGTACATGCAACATGAAATACGCACACACACACACACAAGAACCAGAACAAGATCGAGCTCCACATCTATAGAATCTAGAGCCAAATCCAAAGCTAAATCCAGATCGAGAGATCCAGATCCAGCTTTGATTTGACGATTGACGGCTGACGATTGATCATTGGCATTGACTTTGGCGCAGGAAAACACGGACCATTCCTAATGATGAATCACAAACTTGAACACAAGTTGCATTGAATCGCAGTGCATTGAATTGACTCTGTTTATGTACAATGTACATATAACACATCTTCTATGTGTTATGAACATCCTGTTATTCTCACCCCCTCGCCAAGGGAGTCGCAAGCAGAATCAAAATCCAAATCACAATCAAAGGTCGAGAGACTCTCCCTTTGCCCAGCACTTGCGTGCATGCATACATACATGTTCCTACAAAGCGTACATTTTTAATGCTAAATTTTTTATTCGACATAACAGCACGGCTGCATGCACTCTATATGGTGTAAATACTATGTTCTACACAAATATGTTGTGTGATACTGTGTCCAAATGTTTCAGGCTTAATTAACCCTCAGTCTGCCTTGATTTTTTCCGCAACCAACCCGTGTTTTCACGCATGTGTCCCGCTCTCACCTCGATTACGTTAGTATTGTTTATGTAAAGCCCGAATTGAATGAACTAGAGTCCCTTTGTAATATTGGGATATGTTCCTCCAATTAATATTTTAAATTGGGGTCCCCGTCATAAATTCATTGTATCGTACAAGACACATTGCACACATTAAAACAGGACCAAGTATTTGGTGTTCTGCCTTGACTCCGTAAACTTAACGTGTCACAACCAACCTCTGTTGACCAAAAACGACCCCAATCAAGGCGTTGCTGATTAATATTCGGCATTTGATCTACAATCCAAAATCCCAGTCGTAAAACATCTCACGTTCATTGAAAAGGCAGGAAAGTAAAAACAATGCTATAAAATACACAAAACGCAGTTAAAGACGCAAAAATATGGGATGATTCCTCGGTACTTCAACCCCACCATAAAAAATGCAAGACGACAGCATGGTATAGTCGGGCATGGGGTTTCTTCCAATTTAATTCACACGTCTAGTCAACTTGCTCGTACGTTTATGTATATCTCACTACACATATAATGTACGAATACAGTTACTGTGGATAATATGGAGAGTTTATGTTCTTGTTCCTCATTCCACAGACAACTTGATGTAACTACTGTACAACCAATTTCTATGTCCGTGTCAAAAGTAGGGGAAATGGAGCAGTCTATGTATATTGTATATTTGTATGAAGAGAAGAATAGTTACATACAGTGCAGTGCGTAATCAAGGAGAAGCGAACATGGAGAAAAACGTCTCATTATCTGCTAAATGACTCAGTAAAAATGCAAGAGGCGAAATAGGAAATAAGTTATGCACGAGTAAATGGAGCATAGGACACATGGGTCCCATTTACCCAAATATATATCCTTCATACAAGTATACATACATAAATTGATACATACATATTATAAACCTACCGATTCCATGAAGCATCATCAGCTCCGGTACCAGACAGACCCTCAACCAAAAGCCATAGAGTGAAAATTAAAAATATACATAAGTACATTGTACATACATGCATACAGACACGTACTTGTATGTTGTATGTATGCATATATACAGTCGACAGCAGAACTAATGCCTTGCAGTCCCAACTGTAGAGTTCGTTAAAGGGACTCAAGAGCAGTATAGTCAAATCATAATCGTGTGTTATACCTATACAGATGCATACATACATAGACTTCTCCTGCTTTTTTGACGCCGCTTCGGTGTCAAAAGGAACGCAAAATTACTAATTCATTAGCTATGATTGGAGTGCAACTGCGCAAAGAGCCATCAACCATCAACTTGAGATAAATGTTGAATGGAAATGGACAACATACAGCTTGGCGTATGTAAGTACGTTATGTACATTGTACATACTTGTACACATCCAAATTACTAAACTAGGATGGATAATTTGGCTCGGGGTTTTCCTCATCTGTGTGCATATGTCCTAACTATGTATTGTACTTTTGTATGTATGTGAATGGATATGGCAAGTACATACGTAAATAGAGAGCGTACTTGCGACTTGAACGAGTTTCCTTTGTGTATGTACAATGTACAGAATGCATGCGGATAAAAAACTGGGCATTATCTTTATATCATCTGGGCTTGGGTCATGTTCCTCGTCTCTCCATGTGTGTGTGTGTATACTCTATATTCTATCATGAGTAAGAGGACGATTACATTGCCCTGGTGGGTCATTCACATGGAAAGGGGTCGAGCTGAATTGACTTGAGTTGAGAGTGCAAAAATAATCATAATTTCTATTGTACCTCGTGCTGGAGTTTTTGCCATTTGCACTATGTATGTATGTATGTACAATGTACATATGTGAAGCACGAACTATGTTTCATACAATTTTCCGCCATGCGAACAACTTGAATGAGGGCAAGTGCAAATGCTTTACTTTATGTAAGTGACCATTGTGCCCGTATGAGCTACTGTGTGCATACAGAATTGATAGGCGAACATTAACCATATTGCTCAAGAAGAGACCCATACTTATGTACATATATTATTGTAAACGTTTTTGAGTAGGTAACTGGGTAGTTTTTGAAATATTCCTCCAATTACTTTATTGGTCTTTGTGTTTAGTTTACCTTATTAGTGTACCTTATTTTACATATGTACTTTGGGTGAATCTTTTGTTTAAATTTTAAAAAATTGCAATGAGGAAGCACTGAAAGGCATGGAAATGGCAGGCTATCTGCTTTCAAGGCCAAAGCAATCCGATTTAATTACAAACATGCATGTATGTATACGAAGAAGTCAATGACACACTAAATAATTAGTTCAGATCATTTTGCAACTCACCTTTGTAGATGACAACTTGTTTTTGAAAATATGTACATGAAATGTGCTTGTGAAATTGCTTCATTGCACTGAAAGCCCTGGCTCTTTCATGTTTAATTGCACTAAATTGGCGAAGATAATTGAGCAAACGACAAGTCAACTGACTTTATTTTAATTACCTGTAACTTATATGTATACAATTAAAAATACATGTAAAAACCACTTCAACTACAACATTGCGGCAATTAAGGTTGAAGCCGCCGTAACTAGGGTTACATTTTAGGTAATTAGTTTTAGCAGAATGTGCGGTATTTTAATTGACGAAACTATTTTAAAAAGCGATTGACCACCTTTTACGTGTGTAAGTAATTTTTTCTTGGAAATTAATTGTGTTCTACAAGTTAATTTTGGGTGAAGATTGTAAAAACTTTGTTGAACGTTAAAACGGTTGGTTGTAAATGTGCATAAATATAATTATTTCAAACAAGCATCAAATTTCTTTAATTTAATATAATATTAATTTGAAAATTAATTTTGGGAAATACTTTTAGTAACCAAAATTTCAGAGGTTTTCATGAGCACTGAAAAGCATTTGGGAAATCGATGGAATTTTAATGGTCATCAAAGCATCAAAATATTTAAAAAGTTCTCCGCGGGCCTATAAAATTTTCCTACTTCAATCCTTCATGGTTTATTATTTTAGCAAAATGCCAATTTCCTCGATGAAAGGCACATCAACATGTCAATACACAGCACATATGTACTTTCATTTTGCATAAAAGCTTATTGAATGAGTACCTATAGAGTAGAGTAGCCCCAAATGGGACACTTCGCGGAAAAACGTCCCTTAAACCTAATTAAAGGACTTTTTTCAAAGTTTGTTATACCAGCCTTG
>JAQIVE010004646.1:0-14217 GCA_034698285.1 Sminthurinus bimaculatus | reverse complement strand
GAAATTATGGCATTTTGAAAAATTAGGTTTTGTAGTCCCATTTCACTCAATGAAATGCGATGACGGATTTTCTTTGTATTTTTGCAATTTTTTAAAGTGCCATAATTTCGAAACCACTGAACCGATTTCAAAATTGTAAAAAGTTTTTGAAAGGCCTTTTTACTCTTGTTAATATGTGCTAATGCGGAAGTCCGAGAAATTTTTTCCGACTTGTGTGAGTCTCAATAGCCCCATATACTTACTATGGGGAAAATTCATTTTCGTCACTTATAAAAAATTTTTAAAACGCAAATGTGGCACCAAGTTTGACCATATTTGGTGTCAGGAGACCAAGCCGCATTAATGGTGTCAATTTCAGGTCAATCCGGATTACAAAGCAAAAAAGGTTTACTTGTTAGTTATAAAGTGTACATTGTACATTTGTAGCATAATGTTTTTTGCACTAGTGTTTGAGCTGCTATTTTATTGTAAATTATACCTAGTATATTGCACTAAATTGTAAGATTGAACTTCAAATAGTAATTTAGTTACCGTAGAACCTGGTCTACACATGAACCAACTCGTTTCAAAAATGAACTTAAACTGGAACATATTTGAGCAATTGTTACACATGTAAAAACTTCGAAACAAAACATAATTCCATGAAAGAATCAAAAGGCTTGTTGTTTGATAAAATTGGTTTGGAAAAATCTTTGGTACATAAAATCGAGGTTCTACTGTATCCAAAATCAGAATGTGGTAACAATGTCTGTAGTCTATATATACATAAATAGGCGTAAAATAAGAGCTCGAGCTTGTTCTTCTGATTGCATAGCAAGATGGTTTTGATAAAGCACTTTATTAGTTTGTAATGTCTGTAGTTTATTTGTCTGCTTTTGAAATCCGAAATGTTTAGTTGGTAGTTATTATTTATTAGGTATCTTACATGTACATATATGCAATGTGTATAAATGTATGCATGCACGTAGGTGTGAGAAGAACAAGAGTAAGAAAAATCTGTTGAATCTAAACGAGATTTACTGGGTATTCCATCAATAATTCTCGGCGAGTGTAACATCTTAAACCTCGATAATTTGTTCTCGACTTTTTTCATGCCAGTGATGGAGTCGTTGAAACTGCTTCATTTCAGTCCGACTGAACTGAAATGAAGTGAAATGAAATGAAATGAAATCGAGAGTGAGAAGAATAATATGCCATACACACATATCTATGTATGTTTTCAGTCCATAAATGTTTGTGTGTTGACTCCGTGGCTGATCTGACAGTAGAAAAATATTTAGTGGTGCAGTCAAGCTATAATCAAGGTTGATTTCAGAGTCTAAAGACAGGCCCAATGAGATCAGATCACGC
Organism: Sminthurinus bimaculatus; assembly: GCA_034698285.1. NCBI lineage: Eukaryota > Metazoa > Arthropoda > Collembola > Symphypleona > Katiannidae > Sminthurinus > Sminthurinus bimaculatus. Next base: position 12,867 of record JAQIVE010004646.1, on the reverse strand, counting down.
ACCGACTTTATTCATTCCGTCGTGCAACCCTCCTTCTCGTTCTCCTACATGTATAAATATGTATTGTCTTCTACTTTATTCCAAGGTATCCTTCCTCCTTTCAATTCCCTATTTAATTCTGTATAAGGAGAAAAACATGATCTCTGATTGTATCCTCTATGTACATCTCTGCAATAAGGAGAGGACGGAGCCTCAGATCTCCACTTTATCTTTTCTCTTTCTCTGTCTTCTAAGGAAATGGAAATGAAACTACTTTACAAATTCCAATTTCTATTTTATATGTAGAAAATTCTACATATTGTTTTGTCTGTGTATGCACAGTGAACAATGCACACATTCATGGTACGAAATAAAACTAGTATTTGACTTGTATTTTTTTCAATCTGGATCATGATTGTGATTATGATTATGATATTGAGCATTTTGAGAGAGTGTCTGCTTATTTACTCTGAATTATCATGGAGTAACATAATATAATATAATGATATGCTGTGAAAGTGAATAATAATACATATGGGGAATTGAGAAGCGTGAGGTACACACCTTGCAGCGATGGCATCCAGAGATTGGATGGGTGCAGAGCGGCAACCATCTCTCGGATGACCAGGTGGCAGCGGAAGACCCGATGGAGAGAAAAGAGCGGCATGAGCTGCAATAGCCGCCGAGACGCCCGACTGACCAGCCAACCCAGGGAGGAGGTGCATTGGCGGGAGTTGGGTAGGGGGATGATTGTAGCCGTTTGCCAACAGGGGTGATTTCTCTAGGCGCATCACATCTGCAAATAATACTATGCCAAATTAGTCATGTATGTCCATGAATCATAATCGTAATCATGATATAAATACATTCGAGATTCATCAACAAGAGTGTTCCACTGCTTCCATTCAAAACGCCACAAAAGCTTTAGAGAAAAGATGCGCAAGTTTCTTAAAGCAAATATGTAAAACAAAAATGTTTTGCTCTGTGAACACACATAAATAAATTGCTCATTGTTCTTATTTATACACACGATTTAAATTTAATATGTAGCTAGAAGCAAGCAAAATAAAGAAAAACTAGAGGATGGTCCAACAAAAATAATAATTGTTGTTTAGTGAGCTCATTTGTACTTTTAAGTGGGGGATGATGAGACAGACGGATGTTTGCCAAAAGCTGTAAACGAACTGTGCAAATACATAAATAGTAAACATACATATAAATACATGAACTATGTAACATGTATGTATAAACATTGTACATGCAGTGTTATTGTGTATCATACATAATCCCGTCAAATTGATAAAGTAATGGTTGTACTAAAACAAGTAGAGGGGGCCTGCACAGAAATAATGGGATAACTACTATAATGGATTGACAAAGTACTGTGAACAGTGGAAGAGGAATGAAGAAAAAGAAAAAGCATCAGCATCAGGAGCAGCAGAAGAGGAGTAGTGTATTTAACGTAAATTAAAGATCTAGATACATGGGAAATGGGAGTAGAGGAGCACGAAGAGGAGTGGAATATCTAATCCTCCATCCACTCGGACTTGAAGCTCAAAAGTTGAGTTGACTATAATGCACCTACACTCACTTATTACATACTTATTACGCTCAATTCTCACTCTTCATTATTATCCCATAGTATCACCATCACCATCGTCGTAGTTAGTGTCTACAGTCTACACACTACACATGTGTATGTATGTAGTATGTACAAAGAACATAAAGAAAACATATTATACGTACCCTACACACTACAATATCCAATCTAAAATTAAAGGTATATAATCATACAATTTTCTTGACCATTGAAAAGCAAAGGAACGATATTACTGCTGCACTCTACAGCATATGTATGCTGCATACATGCACGTACATATGCATATGGAGGCAGGAACACCAACTCAAAGGTCATCTCTCAGAGGAATAATTTGTTTTTAACAGTTGAGGAATCAGATAAAGCCCCCAACTCAATGGGTTTGGTTTTACACGAATCAGATGTACGAACAAATTGAGTTTACGGTGAGACAAAGAAATATCATACAATATAATGTATAATGGAATGAGAAAGAAATTTTCTCTCTTTCTCTCTCCTATTTCAAAAAACTACACATAGACAAATTACACAGTAAGTACATACATACATACATACAATTCAATACAATGGAAATGACGAAAGACGAAAAACGAAAGACTAATACTTGAGCATAGATTTCGAGCTGAAAACCTAGGGAAAAAGGCATTATAAAGTGCAGTGTGTTAGACAAAACAGGAAAGCCAGAAAATGGAAGAAACAAACTAATAGCCAGTCCAATATTAATATTAGTAATATTGTTATTATTCTTATTATCATGATTTTTCCAACACGTACTTCTTACGTAATACTCAATGCTCAATCCATGTAAACTTATTCCACACATTTGTATCTATCTAGTTGCAAACAAATCAAGAAGAAGAAAAAGAAGAATATAAGAAGAAGCAAAAGCAGAACAACATCGACAAAAGTAAAATAGTGAGTAGTCATAGGCGTAACAAAATGTTGGTCTTTTCTAATCCAAATTGTCAGTAGAAAGAAATGGTACATGGGTTTTTTACTCATGGCTATACATTATACATACATTGTGCATATTATTCAAATTTTTATACGATTTACATACGCGTAGAGTATTGTTGGGTATTGGGTACCTCATGAGTATAGATTCTATAGTTTCTGGAAAGGCAGAAAAAAGAGCAAAAAATCTTGAGAAATAGGAAAAGTCATGAAATGTAAAGTGCAGTGTATTGTCTAATACTCATGAAGAGATGAACAATGTACTTGGTACAAGATATCTACTGTGTATATGTATGTAGTATGTACAGAACAGTGGTAAAATATAAGTAGATATGTATAAATATATATTAGAATGTGAGTTAAAATAATGTCGACGACTTATTCGTTATACCTTATAACTGCTCTTTTTCTCCTTTTTGCTTCTTATAAAATTATTTTGTAATATCGTTCTACACTGTTAAAAAAGTACTTTACAATTTCTATTAAATCTCTCTGTCTCTGCTTGTGGCTTTGGATTTTAGATTCGAATTCGAATTTGTATTTGAGGTTAAAGTTACAGTCCAAGTTGGAGGTTTGTTGAAGAGAGAAAGGGAACGAGAAAGAGAAAGAGATAGGAAAATGATCTGAGATTTGTCACAGTCGGTTTACTCAAGAAAGAAGAAGATGAAGATTGGATGATATTTTCTTTCCACTTGACTGAGCAATCATGGGATATATTTTGAGATTCTTCCTCGTACTCTTCAATTTCCTATTAAATGTATATGTATGTATCAGTGTATACATGACTATTTTTATATACAGCCTACTCGAATTCACATGATTTTTTCTTCATGTTTTTTACAACTTATATGAAAACAAAATGGTTTTTCTTGTTTTTTGCGCAGTATAGATGCACGCAAGTACAAAATACAATGTAATACATACATATTGTATTGTACAACAATATTATGTAATAATACTTTTCTGCCTTCCAACTTCGAACCAATAAGAAAAAGAATATGTAACGGAGCAGAAGATGCATATCTACTATTGATGATATGGACGAACTTTGAGTATCAACTGTTTGACAATAATAAAATAACTAGAAAGGATGGTATCTCGTAGGAGGGGCTTTTGCTTTTATTTATCTTGAGAAAGTAAAGTCTATATTGCCTATAGCAGAAAGTGTATACGTTTATACACATTATTTGAAAATCACATCATAAATAAAAGAGATATAACAATAATAATAACAGCATTATTATCCCAAAAAATAGAATATCGTTTTATTTTATTAGATACGATATAGTCCAGTGCGTAGTTGTACAAAATAAAAAACGAGAAAGAAGCCGGTCCTTTTCATTTCAAAACTTCAACTTGAAAACAAGTCTATAATACAAACCTCCTAAAAAAAGAAATCAGCATCTTGAAAACCACCATCATAATTTGTGCCTATTGCAGAAAGAAAAAAAAGTCGGCGATCGTGATATGAACCAATTGAGGTGCAAAAACGAAATGATATGTATGTATGCATACATGCATGTGCATACGTTTAAGTCCGGAGAAGCGAAGAGAACAGAAGAGATCATCCCCATAAAGAATACGGCAGGAATCCTTTTTATTAGCATTTTGACACCGAAGCGATCTCTCCCCACTGGGGAAACATTGTTTTGTTTTGAGCCCACAACTGGAAAATCATACACAGTAAAAAAGGAGGGGTAGGGCTTTCAAATTGAGCGGAAAAAATGTAAGTAGCTAACTTTTCCGAAAAGTTTGTTTTCTCACACAAAGCCCAGCAAGCAGAGGAAAAGGAGCTCAATTCAGCCTAGTTCAAGACAGGAGAACAACGCCGTGTGTGTTTGGAGATTTACAATGTAGCGAATGAAAATCTCTTGTATTGCATTGTAGATTGTAGATATAATATTGTTCTACGTTTTTCTCTCCTTCTTCACCTTTTCCTTCCGTATGCACACGAATAATAATGTAACTCCATGGAGAGAAGCAGAAGGAGAAACAGAGAAAGAGAGAGATGATACACATGAGATATGAATGATTCCGGGTATCTCATCTTCATCTACATCTCTGCATCTATTTTCCAGTAGGAAAAGATAGAAAAAAGAGCAAAGTTCTTCTTGTACGATACTTGCTGTGTACTTGTAACTTGTATACTGATACTTGTAGTTGTATCGGAATTAGTTTGTTGTGTTGTTTTTTCCGTATTTTGTTGTACTTTAAGTTTTTGGTAAGTAAAAAGTACATCACAACTATTATACAATGTGTTGTATGTACAATGTACCATGTACAAGTGAGAGCAGAGCAAAAAGAAAAAGTAGGAAGAAAACAGAAAGAGAAGAAGGAACGGTAACAAATAGTCCTAATTTCGGGAATCAGCAGGGTGCAAGGCGCCGCTACATCGTTACAATCAGACAATAACCATATTATATACGTGAGAAAAAAGCTCTCCTCCTCATATTGTTTTTCACCATATTTTTACTCATCTTCCTTCCTCCTCTGATGCTCCTTCTTCTCTGCTTGTACTTTTTTCTTTTCTGTCTTCTCACTCTGGGCTATTTTTGAGGTGAGTAAATATAAAAATTCCGCATTTGTTTGATCTTCTCCCGCTTCTCAATGTTTTTCCTCTTCCTCCTTTTCACACTCACATCAGTTCTATTTGGATTCACCAGATATGTATGTATGTATGTATTTCGTCAAGAGGATCATCATAATAGAGCTTCACACACTATAATGGACTCATAATGAATCCACGTTCGCGACTCAATATACTTTGGCGTAATTAACTTTTTTTTCAATTTTGTCTCTTCTCTTTTCGTTGTCTTCTTCGTTCTTTTCTTTGCCTTCTTCTTTTTGCTCTCCTACGCAAGACAAGGCAACACACGAGACTCTTGTGCCATCAGCTCGGAGCTCTGAATTTGTATCTATTTTTAAGGGATTGAATTTTATACTTATGGACTTATTTGATATACAGTATACAGATATAATATGTACGTACGAAGTGTTAGTGTTGTATTAGTCGTAGACCAATTTACTATTTACAATTTACAATTACAATCTACACACGTCATTATGCGTTTCCATCATGTCTCTTTCTTTTGCCTTTTCCCCACAACTTTTTCCATTAGTATTATACTATTACCACCATTATCATTATTATTATTATTGTGGCATTACTATTACAACTTTGTATGTATTTCTTCTACTATCGTTGATAATTCAGTGGTTGAGGTTGAAAAGAGATACGTACATTTGACGTACATAAATATTAATTTCATTTCACAATTTTTATACTGACGATGAGCACAGTGAGCAGTTGAACCGTCTCTGTGTGAATATAGTAAACAAGAGTCTTTCAATTTTTTCCTGTTCGTTTTGCAGGAGCAAACAAAAGCGGTCGGACACTCGAGTCGGAGTGGTGATGTAGATACTAGATACATATACATACGTACATAAGAACAAAAAAAGGAATGAGAAGCCATTGGCTTTTAGATTTGGATTCTGGGATTGGATTGGATTGAACAAGTTGCTTTTGTCTATTTGTCTATATGTTCGTGTGTGTGTGTGTGTTGCCTTGACTCGTCTTGTCTTGTGTTTGTCTTGGACTGTGTCGGTCGGCACCGAGAACAATAAACTGAAACGAGATACATATACGCGCTATTGTGTGGATTTATCACTTTGTTTCTCCATCCATTTCTTCCTTTTCTTTTGAGTGTGGCGGCCAAGTCTCAAAATGAAATGAAGAAACAAATGGAAATACATAATAAAAATGAATCTAAAATAAATCTATGAATGTATGCATATGTATGTATGTATGTATTTGTGTGTGCGGACAGTGAGAAGACTAAACTGTGTACAATCTTGTAATATCAACAAATCAACACCTCGAGGCTGCTCCGTGCACACCTAATTTCCTACCATTTATACAGATACATGCTGCATTTGTAATATAGACGGATATACATATTGTATGGCATATTGAGCACTGAGCACGTTTGTCATGTCTGTCTTCATGTATGTAGTATGTAATATCTTGGTTGTATATTGTATAATACAGCTTACATATAGAAAATCGTTCCGTTTCCATCTGTGAGCATCATCTCATCACTCGAATCAGCATCAATCTCATCATTTGTTAATTCTGTTGACTGTCGACGTGGCCAAGAGAGAAGGAACACATACGTACATATGTAGTATGTACATAGAGAGGGAGAGAGAGATAGAGACAAACAAAAGAAATGAAATTCATTTGTAGTTTTTTTTATCTTCGACTCTTTTTCTTCTTTGAGTCCGTCAATTCCAATTCAAAGACGGAGAGACCAACAACACCATTTGTGTTTGTATTCCCATATTTACCTCTAATTTAGTCTGTTCCTTTGTTAATAGGTTGACTATTAGTTTGCTAGCCAGTGCTTTGTACTTTTCTAATTACTCACTCAGGCCCTCAACTATCACATACATAAGTATATGTATAAGATACAATATAAAACATACATACACATAAATGATAAAACACCCCCAAGACTAAAGACGCGAGAAAACAACCCTCTGAAATCAAATCGAGCCAAGTGTGAATGTATCCCGAGTAGTTGCATCTATGTAATAGTACAATAAAAGCATCCCACTTGTCATCGACATCGTTTGTTGTACTTCTCTTATAAATTTATTACAACAGTGAATACTTGACTCCAGCTTGAACTTAACTCGAGGTTCAAATTGAGAAATGGATAAATACTCCTTCAGTTTTGCCGCTTTCAGTCACACTTATTTACTAATGTAAATGAAATAGTCATTCGCACTTTTACGCAACAGTAGGAAAGTGACGCGTGGCTTGTACATGGTAATTCTGGAGATGAGGGAAGGTTGTTTTATTTAAATTAGGGACGCTTGGTCTTGGTATAATAAAAGTTATTTTTTTTGTACAATTTTAATGCTAAATTTCCTATGTAAAAATATTGTGCGATTGACTGTTAAAAATTGTTTATACTACTAAACTTTTTATTCCCTCGTATTTACTGTAAAACCGCTTTAATTCTCAGAAAATTAGCTAGCTTTGGACTTTCCAGCTTAAAAAGTTAAAAAAAGTATGGGAATTCCCTTCAAAGTATTACAAAAGTATTAGCGAGATAAAAATAGAAAGAAATTAGCCATCATATAAAAACGTATATAAAACGTACAAAAAAAGAGGGAGCAAATGAGATGAGGCGATACAAGATAAGAGAAAATAATATGATGGAAGTTGATGATACCAATTTAGTGCCGAGTTAGAGTTTTGAGTCACAAAGAGTCTGTCACGAGAGTAAAATATTCAAAGTAGGATATTATTTATAATGGAGATGTATTGGCGAATTATGAAAGTTGAGAAACGGGGAGAGAAAGAGATAGAGAGAGAACCGGAGAGAGGGAAGGACGATTAGAGAATTAAAGAGATGGAAAAAGTAAATTGCATGTACATAAACACACAGGCCGTTTAGCGGGAGGGAAAAAAAATTCTAGAGATATATGCTATGCATACACATAAAAAGGGAGAAAGGTGAGAGGGGAGGGTAAAAAAGGAAAAAAAAGTTGGCTAACTTTTACTACTGAATGCTGAATACATTTAGTCAAATGTTGAACCCAATCCTACCAAATAGATGCATACTCACTCTTTTTTCCTATTTCATTGTCTTTCTATCTATCAGTACATATATTTGAAAAAAATTGACGTGCATATAATTTGTATCCTTTTGGACCAGAGTAAAAGATGATGAAGTTGAAACTGAAAGTTGGAGTTGGACTTATGGAGTTGGAAAAGAAATGAGATCATGAGAGAGAAATAGAGACTCAAAACAACATAAGTGTGTGTGTGTAAAAGGGAGAGAAGAGATAAAGCTGGAAAAATACAATGGGATTCCCAATTTACCCTCAACTCAACACAAGTCGACTCAACAAACACCCTCGACTCAAAATTCTTTTTTGAGCTTATGTAAATTTGCACGTGAGGGATAGATTTGTTTGGGCAAGGAAGAATACAAATTGGTTAATTTATAGTGAAGTTAATTTCCGTTTAAGTTTTGCATATCTGCGAGAGAGACAGAGAACGAGAATAATGTTGGAGCGGTGCCATTGGACTTTTTTCATATCACACATATACTCTCTCCCTCTCTCTCTCTCTCTTTGTTACCTTTTGTGTCTATAGTTGTGGTTTTTGAAAAGCTCTTTTCAACTTCCATAACACATTATATACTTTTATATTACATTATTCTAGGATTCTATACGTTTTGGGCCACACAAATACAAACTCATGCATATGACATATGTGCGTACATATTTTACTGTGTGTATAAAGTGTGATTTCCTTCTGTCTCCATACACACACATTCAGTCATTATGCCTGCATGCATGTAGATGAAGAGTCGATAGTTATGGTTTGATAGTTGTCTGCCTCACCGAGACTGTGACTGGTCCTCTTGGACAAAATGTGAATATGAATACAAAGTACGAATATGCACTAGAAGTTGGTAGTCGTTGTTGAGAGAATCTAATCAGACTTGATTGAGAATCGATAGTTAACGAGAAAATTGGCGACGTAAAAAAGCTTTCAAAGTGTCTATAGAACTTGATCATTTTTAGCCGAAATCGCGGCTCTCTAACTTACTTTTTCCTGCGACTTCTTTCTCTTGTAATAATAGACTAGATACCTTATCATTTAAGCCAAAGGAAACCGCAAATATACATATTCTGTATTCTGTAGCATTTCCTTTTTTATTGTAAGAGAAATTACTTTGCTCCTATTATTGTACTTTTTTCCCATTCTGCGTTTCCTATTTACACAATGCATCACGTTTTTTGTAACGATAAATGACAATTTTTGCAGTGAAAATTCTGGTAACATGCATAACAAAGAAAGCTTCAAAAGAAGACATTTTTTTTAAAAAAATCAACGCCTGAAACCTAATATTTGATCATTTTCTTTGCTACACATTATAAAACAGTTCAATCTAAATCTTGCAATAGAAAAATTTAAATCAGAACACGAGTTAAAATTATTGTTCTGACTAGACAGCTGTCTTATTAACAGAATCGATGTTAAAAGATGATAAAATATCGATGCTAATGAGGTTGAGATTTTGCAGAGTGATAATTAAAAATTAAGTAGGAAGGCGTTGCGTCGATTTGATGGTGACAGAAAAGCGGTAAAATATCAGTGCGCGGGGGTGTACAAACAAGGAGGAACAACAGAGCCTTAACAGCTATGCCCATTTAATACAGTTTCCTTGATGAAACTGATAACGTTCATCTCGTGCAACTTGGAGTGGATCCCAAAAATATTGACGTATTGTCTTTGAATGAATAATGTAAATGGAAAAATTTAGCCGTGATGATATTCATTGACTTGACAAGTCTTGTTTAAAAGACAAAAATTAAAAGCCAACTTGTGAGTAAAAATATAAATATGCAAAGGGAATTAAAATTCACAGAAAAAGTTGATTCACCATCATTTAAATTCAAAAGTTCCGGAAATCGGATGAAAATGAATCAGGGAGAATCTTTCCATTGTTTTAACCTGTAAGCATATTGTTTTGCTGTTGCTTTTGTGCATTGTGAATATGCTTTTTTCTTTTAAGAGGGGAGAATTTTAGCTATGTATATGCATACATAGTTTGTATAATATATATGTATATAAGCACAGCGATAAGATTGGGATCGAGATTGAGAGATTGACTGGTTGATACGTCGGCGGCAAAGGAAAGAGACGAAGAGCGAAAAAGCTTTTCCCTTTTCTCCCTTTCTCTCTCTGCCTCCTTAATCTGAAATCGGAAACTTTTTAATTACTCTATGGCAGTTTAATGAATGTCTTCTCCAGCGTTTAAAAATAATTTGTCATTTTTGTGGGATCTGACATTGACATGGGTTTCCAATCGCATCTCCGTCTCCTTTCACTTTGCGTTTCCGCCTCTCTCCCTTCCTTTCTCTCTCACTCTCTCTCTGCCTCGCTGTGTTGTGTTGTGTTTCTGCCTCGACTGCCAACTTTCTACCCGGCATCGGGGAACATCAAACTCTTATCGTTAGTTGTATCTAAAAAATCATTTCTTTCTCCGTTTTCTTCCTCCCCTTTCTCTTCTTAAATTATTTATCATCATCGCTCTTTTTCCATATGCACAACAAATAATATCAGCATGACGCAATATTTCCCTCCTTATATATAAATACAATATTATGTATGTTTGTATTGCTGCCCTCGCTTTCTTTCCCTCCCTCTTTTCTTTCTCTCAAAAATCTTCTCATAATATCAACTACTAAACGGCATTCCAAATGACGATTATACAATATTCGAACACAAAGATTAGATAATATTATGTAATATGGCTCGTGGGCATATTCATTTTCATGTTGATTCGGTGGCGGAACGGAAATTCGTTTGGATTTGAAAGATACTCTCTCAGTCTTCAATATCGAACCATGTTGATTCCCTTGTTTTTTCCGCTTCTTTTCTTCTTCCGGCACATATCTTTGATTTCTTCTCGTACATTATACATATAATCAGTCTATATATTTATTTATGCAAAAAAGTTTATGTTTGCAATGTGGAGGTTTTGCAAACAGTAAATTTTTTAGGGGGCCTTCAACAATTTGATTTTTTTTTTCAAAAAAATTTTTGTTTTCTTTTTAGTTGCTTTAGGCTGAACTGTACTAAAATTTTTTAATGGGCTAAGTTTTAATAAAAATCAAAAGTTAGCCAAAAATATGAGGAAAACTGATCCGATACTAAAAGCTAAATCTCCCTAATGTACACTTCTACAGAGGAAATACTTTGCCTTGGTTTAAATGTCGTATACATATAATATGCTGATATTCATAATGACGACGACTAGGATGATGGTGATACACTGAATGAAAAATGATAAAAGTCAATGTCTCCTGTCGCAAGTCTTTTTCCTTCGTCTATTCCTCAAGTCGAGGTTTGAGTCTCGACATTCTTTACAGTTCTTTTGTCCTCGGAGAAAACAATGCAGAGTGTGGGTGGTTCATACACCACATAAACAAAATATACATGCATACATATTTGCATATAAAGCAAAAGTATGGAAGCAACTTCAAAGTAAATTCATAATTCTGGTTTTCAAAGAGAAAGAACCACGCATATACATATATATACCAGGGAAACTAAAAAGGGAAGAAGGCAGAGAGGGTTTATCATTTCAGATTGATGGATGAAAATGAAACACAAATGAAAAGGAGAGAAAGAAAAAGACGGAAAGAACCACCGAAGGAGACGATACATAGAGTAATAATAATATTAATCAAAGAAGAAAACCAAACCAAGTCAAAATGTAGAGGAAAGGAAGGGAAACTTTGGTGTTCTTTTTTCTCCGTCTCTCTCTCTCTCTCTCTCTCTCTGGTGCAGCATGTTCAGCTCGATTTTGATTTTGATGCAGAGCCAATTACACATGGAACATATTTTGACAACAAACATACACAGATTTGACATTCGACTGTCGACCGTTTGAAAACTAGTTCTCGCTCCTCGACTCAACTATGTATGTATAATATGTGTATGATTGTGTATTACATATGTACATATGGAGAAGGAAGCCAATGCATTAGGAGTAAAATATTCTGTATTTTGACTAGTCAACATACACCTTGTTATTATCATTATTATTATTGTAAAAAGAACAGTTTATCATCTTCATGATAGTTTATTACATTTTCTATTCGTACTTGGTACATTTGATAAGTATCGTATCGAGTCTCTCGAGTCCTTGTGGCTTCTGCTCTGTTACCGTAGCTGTTATTGTTATTGTTAGCGTATGTATTAGGGTGCTTCAAACCTCCCAAACGATGAAATCTTTACAAAGCATCAGCCAGAAAGTTACTTCTGGCTGAGAAAACATTTAAAAAAAATATTTGGTTAAAATCCATTACGTCTTAGGTGTTGCGCTAGGAGGTCAAAGATTGGAGGTCAGCCAAAGATAAAAATAAAATTTCGATTTAAAATTTTTTCAATATAATACCCTGAAAGAGCATTCAATTCTGAACATTTTTCATAAAATACCCAATATTTTATCTTGAACCGTCTGGCGGTCATACCTCAACACTCAACTTTCTCTTTATTTCCTTCAAGCGTCACCCTCTTCGCGCGGATCCCTCCAGAGGTCAAAGTTTAAAAGTTAGGCCATTGCTGCCATGACAAAATATTCTCTAAATCGCATGGGCTAACATTCTGAATTTTTTCAGATTTTTTTTAAAATAAATTTTAGTATGCATTTAAGAAGGCCAAACCTTTGACCTCCTAGCGCAACACCTAAGACTTAATGGATTTTTACCAAATACATTTTTTAAATGTTTTCTCAGCTAGAAGT
>JAQIVE010004645.1:0-14217 GCA_034698285.1 Sminthurinus bimaculatus | reverse complement strand
TGTAAATAATAATAATAATTTATTATTATTATTATTAATGTATATATCCGGTCTCCATACGTTTTGATATCGATACTTTACTTGGATCAACCAAAAACAAGGCTATATAATAATAATAATATAATAGTATAAGCACAAAAATAAAATATATAAATATGTATAAACTGTGACGTCCTCTTCGTCAAAATACTTTTTGTTTGTTTTTCAAACCTTTTCGGTTTTATTTTTTTCGTAAAAGTATACACCACTAAATAAAATAAAATGATATTTTATCCAAGTTTAAACAGTAACCACTTTAAATATAAATATGTATATTTATCTTTAAAACTAACTACTTATTTGTCACTTTATGGAGTACAACTGAACTTTGATCATTTTTTAATTTTCTTATTGTAAAAACTGTATTCACTAGTAAATACCAAAAGCCGACGATGACAATGTGTGAATATTTTTGAATCACTCATGGCTAATTAAGCCATACTTCTTCAATAGATCTTGTTGAGCCTTGTAGTAATAGTAATACGAAAGATAAACGTCGTGGTAATCCATATTTGTCCGTTATTTTTTTATTTCTGCTGGAGAGTTTCGAAATATTTCAAAAACTAAAGTCTGGAGTCTGGACGAATGACGAATGATAACAGTAAAGTTGCACTTTTTTGGGGAAAATAATAATAATGTAAACGTTTTCACGAAACAAGTCTGTACTTGACTCTCTCTCACCGCTACGCAAGTGAACCTCTACTCGCAACAAACAACTCACAACTAACCAAGGTACAGGTTAGAGCTCTATGTTGACATTGAAAATCTTAAATTCCTCTTTTGCTTTGGTTCTCTCTCTTTTTCAGCCTGGAGGGGTTGTTTTAGGTACTGCTTTTACTGTTGAATAGGGAAAAAGAGTATGTATAATGTAAAGATATATAGATTAAATAATACATTAAGCAAACGTAAGTACTAAGTACGTGTATTATGCATATACCTACATATGTATTCAAATATTACCATTTTACTTAAATACTGCTTAATGCTTACTACTTACTGCCGACTCATTTTCATGTTACTACTAAAATATTAATAATTCACTCATAACGTCTAGTTTTTTATGATTATTTTAGAATCTATAAGGTTCCAGTATATTACTCTAAGTTTTTAAAGAACTATTTACCTAAAAAATGAAACTATATAATATAATACTATTATTAAAATACGCATAATATACTTGCACACACATAATGTGTATCTACTACAGGGGTAGCTGGGTTAACCCACGTTTTTATTATACATATATATGTATATAGTGATGTCTGTCTTATAAAAATAAGGGCTCACAGTGTCTCTATATTATAATATCATTTTATTTCCTTTAGGGTTTATTGGTACTCGTATTTACCCATTTTGTTTCACATTTAGATGCACTATTATAAAAGTCAATATATTTATTATTACATGGCCGTTTAAAATGACGTTTCCCGTCTTCGATTTATTTATTACACTTAACATGCACATTGCACATATATACAAGATTCTCTTCTATAGTATGTATGTATATGTTCCCTATACCGTTTGTTTCAGAATACCATGTGCGTTAAACCAACCGGTCACCCGATATGCGTGATATTATTGGCATTACGGAACTGGAGGATACAAGTAAACTTGCAATATTATGCATGATTCATGTCAGGTAAAAAAAACGCACTTTAACAAATGTGATTCACCACTCCGATATTTTCTAATTGTTGGACAAGAAAGTCTATAGAAACGGAAAGAATAGGTCGAGTTTAGTCAAACATCGTTTCCAGGATAATACTGGGGTTCAGCAATTATGGCCCTGAAGTGGTCAAACCCCGAAAATTAAACCATGGAGATTTCCAATCTAAAGTCACATGTCTGATTACCCTACATCCGCCGGAACAAGTCCAAAGTCAGAATTCCGGTATTTTCTGCGTAACCAGGGACATGAAAAATTGGCATTTTAAGATGTCGAATTCCCATTTCCCACACAAAAACGGATTTGGGGATAATGAGTATGAGGAAAATTTGGAAAAAAAACACAGATTTCTTGTCTTGACTGTATACATGGGGCATTTATTCCTGTCAGTACAACATGAGCTCATCTTTCACTCATCTTTCAATTTATGGAACTTGAAATCAACTAGTGTTAAAAACAGTGTTAGATTATTACAGATTATAGAATATGTATATATTGCAAAAAGATGTTTATATCCTCAAGCAAGCATTGAAAAAATCCAATCAAAACTTGTTCCGTTTCAGGAATGCATATAATACAGTACATATTGTATTATATCTCGGCGTGTATTACATTCAAATCATTTCCAGAATATAGACAACATTTTGTACTTGTATACACACTCAGACACTTATTGACTAGCAACTAACTAGTTGGTGATATAAGATCATATAAGCAAGATACAAAACAACAAATATATGCTAATGAACTGACCAAGTTGTATAACTTCTATAAATAAGAATAATAATACTAATAGTACTTGAGCAGCAAGAACTTGATTAGGAATTACATAAAAAAACTCTTATCGCAATAGAATGCAGATTTCGCACAGGGGTCAAACCCTGAGTCTTTTATTTTTGTCTTGCTTGATTACACTACTCACTCTGCTAAAATATCGCAAGTTATATGCATACTGTACTGTTACGCACCAGCGTTGCACATGTATGTATGTATATGTATTATGTATATTGCATGGTTAGTAAAAAAGATACCTACATATAATAGAAATCGAATATACCTTTGAATCAATATAATATATAATGAACAGAACAGACAATACCACCAGCAAAAATGAATCAAAGTTATTGCTGTTAATTAGAAAATATGTGAAGAGTTAAAACGTGATCTAGGTAATGCGATTGGACTAATAATGTATAACTCATGGCATATTCAAACTCATTGTAGATACTATAATATGCGTACAAGTACAAATAAATGTGGATTTGTTTCACGTTTAAAGCATCAACAATATGTTTTATAGGATGATACATACAACACGATGTAAGACAATAAACTATTTGTTGTTAGTCCTTTTTGTCTTACTTAAAAGCTATAGAGGTTTGAGAGAGATTTCGACAATATACAGAAACCAAGCAAATAATACATTTCTTCGTTTTCATTCCCCCCTCATCATCTCATCTTCTTATTCTTCATTCCTGATTCTCCTTTTCTTTTGCTTTTCTTTTCCACGAAGGTCATTGGCTTGGTTACATAAGAGAGAGGACGCGTAACGGATAGAAGGAGAATTTTTGTTCTTTTTTATATCATTTGCTCTATCTTTTTCTTTCTTCCTTTCTTCCTCTTCCAATTCTTTTCTTTAGTGTCTACCTTCTATTATATTCTGTATAGGTATATGTCTGAAATTGAAATCGAAACGAACAACTGAACTTACAGTTAATACTCCTTGGAAAGTTTAATATCGTTTGCCCAGACCATGCAAAACATAATATTTTCATACGTACCATACACGTTACATTATAATACTACGCATGCATACATATGGTATGGTCCTGTATTGTATATTATTATATAATAATGTGAGTTTAAAAATGTAAGTACATATGTATGGGCATATCATGCTCGTGCGAAATGGAAAGATTCTTATTTTCTCCGTCTCTCTATATGTATTCTATATACAGCCCATTACCCACGTTACGTTTTCTTATGTTTGTATGTGATGTGTGACTGAATTGTACTGTAGGTAATAAGATGATGTAATTGTAATCGTTCATCTTTCTCTCTTACTTCACATAATAATAATAATAATAATCGCCATGTAATATAAAGAGCACATCCTACATCCAAGAAGACGAAGAAGAAGAGCAACCAAAAGTATAACTAGTAATTGCCTGCTTTTTCTTTTCGGTTGGGAAAATGGTTGTGTGTGCATACCTCAACTGCGTAGGCGTATCAAGTCTGAATTTTAGTTGCCTCTATTTCACTAACATCATCATCATCATCATCATCAAAGTCGTCGTTTCGGAAGTAGAACCGCTAATGAACTTCCTGATTTAGTCTATATGATTTTTTGAAAAACTGTGTGTGTATGTGAGTCAAGGAGTTCCAACGTTTAAACAACGTCAGCACTGCCTGCAAATTAAATAATCTAGCATAGAGAAAGGTTTGCTTTTTAACTATACAGTTTTCACTCTGCAATTCCCACAGCTTACGCTTCTTCTTTAGCTAAAACATTATTTTTCACATTGTAATAATCACAATAATGTCATTAGCATTATCATTACCATCATTATACTTACTATATCCAGTATCCAGTGTATGTATCAAAGGCATATAATTACGATTACGATTATTTGAAACAATTAAAGAAAAAACTCACATTTATCTCAAGCATGGCATTCAACTTTTAATACCACATATTTACATACATACATAGGTACATGGGATTCGTATCTCGGATATTTTGCTCCTCTAATTCATTGTCAAAGGCACAAGAGCCAACAAGGAGTGAGTGAGTGAGTCAAAAACAACTGATTTAAAAAACGAACGTCTAAACGCCTAACTGTAATGCTGAATTACGCATTAAATTATAAATATGTATGTGAGAAACCTGGGAAACGTCCAACTCTTCTACTATTTACTATGGGTAATTAAAATTTTAATACCAGCTTATAAACTTGCAAGCTATAATATAATAGGTATGTACTATGGGATTTATCGGGGGGAAGAAAAAGAAGAGAGATGAATAAGAATAAAAAGGAAAGCTTTTACTTATAAAATAAAGAGTATTATAATACCAAAAAATTGTACTTTGCATTTAATAATTTATAATTTCACAGGAATACGTTTAAATACATTATATGCGCGTTTCTACTTATTAGAGTACAATACATGTTAGATTTTAGATTTTAGACACCTTACTATACACATAAGGTATACCTATAGCTATATTTATATAACGTATGGTGACGACGATTAATATGTATACACAACTTACAATTGCATCGCATTTCAGACAAAGGAATTTATATAAAACACATATATTATATACTTATTATGTTTTATATAATATGCATGCATGCATGTGTATTATCATCATCGTCACCAACGTTCGTTACAATAAGAGTCTTTGAGTTCTTTCAACTCTGTTGGGCTGAACTATATAAATTATCCTTATTTCGTATAATATACAAAGCCCTTTATACATTATGTGTACATTTGCATGTGTGTGTGTGTCAAATCTCAATTCCTTTATAAGTACGACCATTGATCTTTTGGTATTTCCGTATAGGAATAGTACATATACCTATACATTTTGATTTCATTGTTTATCCTAAGACTATATGTATGTATGATATATACGACGACGTTTTTATAGACACCCATTGATTTTTCTTCTTTTTCGACCCTTGAAATTTCCAGAAACACAAGACAGAGTCGTTTGCCCTTTGCCTTACAAACCCCTTTTTTTGACATTTATTTTTAAAGCTGTAAAGTAACTATATGTTTGTATAGATCCATTTTTGTGATTGAACCCTTAAATCCCTTCATATGTACTTACACACTATGTATTTGCATTTTGTTTTATAATTACAGACGTACATTATTATCTATATGTATACTCATTTTTATGAGTGTATTCAAAGTATTGACTATTGACTGTTGACGACGAAAACCGATGATGAAACAGTCTCGGTTCCTCATCCTATAGCATATAGGTCTATATGCACAATTCTCATCGTCTATCAATTGTAAGCAAAAAATTATAGAAGCAGACATTGCTCATTGTTCATACACATAGTTATCTCGATGCATGCTTGAGCAGTATCAAATACCACACATGCATTCATATTATGTACTTACATGCAAAAGAATTCTGAAGGAATGCGATGAGAAAGAACGGAGTCAACACACTCTGATGTACTCTTTTTGTTTCCCTCGTTCGGTAAGAATGAGAATTTTGAGATAAACTTAGCCCTATATAAATCCTACATTTTTTGCTTATATTATTTACTTGTATACAATCCCTACACACTATAGACCGGTGCTTATGCGTAGAAAAATGCAGCTTTTTAATTTATTATTAGATAACAAATAACGACGAAACAAACTATTGTTTTGTGTACAATGTCCACGAATCGTAAAGTGTAGGAACTTCAACGTGATTCGGGAAAACTGTAAAACAGATTTTGTTTTGGGTGTATACATTGTGAAAAGTATTTGTACAACGTCGCTGTCAACAATGGTGATGGTAAACTGTCTGTATTTATCCAACATAGTTTACAGAATTATGTAATATGTAAGCGGGGGCTCCAATATTTACAGAGAATTTTCATTGAAAGTCGATATTTCTATAGTTTAAAGCTAGCACGAATTCTGTCCATTCAAGTTATACATCATGTACATGTTGAGATGCTCAGAATAGGAAAAATCAAGAAGAAACAGGTAGAAAAAATTCAGAATAAAAATGCAGAGACACCTTGTTTAGGACAAATCTCAGTTTAGGGAATCTCATCAAGTTGTTCCAAGTTTAAGCCAAGATGGAAAAGCTTTTATGCAATAAAATGCATAATAAATAAATATATATTTTGGGGTGTTTTACAATTTACAGCATGATATTAAATATTGTCAGGATCAGTATGGACACGGACTTTCTTTTCTATCTATTTTTCCTCTTTTTCCTCATCATACTTATGTACATGTATAAATACATAATACATGCCCAGGAAATTGCCCACTGTCCACGTCCTCTTTGTCACAACATTTTGAGCTTCTTTATAAGTGTGGGACTGTATGCAGCTAAATATACGTAAATTCTGAGAAGCTACCAGATAGTAAACTTGAAACCGAACAAAAGCAAAGTAAAGTCAAACAAAACTACGAGATGAGATTTATTGGGGCCTACTTAAAGAAGGCATAGTGGACAGTGGACAGGGAAGACGAAGGCGATGACAAAATAATGTTTATTTTTGTTCGGCTCGTTCTCTTTCTCTCTCTCAGTCATAAAATCTCCAAGCACATGGCATAGGTCTGAAGAAGTGTACGGCAATTGAAACAAGCAACTAGTAACCCCCTAAATTGCTGGCATTATTCAATACTTCTTTGTATGTATAATGTATATACATATGCGGATAGTGGGCACTGGACTACTTATTTAATATCTACATATTGTACACTATTCCAATATTGTTTCTTACTACCTACTTGTTATTTCAATAGTTTATGCAGTACAATTTCTATGTATGTATGTACGCAAGTACATATAGTGCCACTATTCATTACTTAATATGTAGATAAACGGCGTCTTCGTTTTTAGGCAATGCTGTAAATATATACATACACACATACGTATATAAAATATGAATTTCCTCTGGCATGGAGAAGAAGACGGAGGCCATGACAAAGTGATAGATATTACAATATTTTCAATATTTTAGAAAATGTAAGTTCACCAAGGTCAAAGAACCAAGGTTTTTCTGTACATGTACAATGTACATGCATGATGGGTAGTATAATAATATGTTGATATGAAACACGTCTTGTATAGATAACCATGAATATCACCTAATTTATAAATACAAAAGCAGGCATATACACGCATATAAATGTAATACCCACTTTATCGTGGACTTGGCCCTTTTTCTCCCAAATCTGCTAAATTGCACCTGAAATACATAAACCTATTATTCACATATTACTTAGGAGAAGGGAAATAAAGCTCATTTTCACTTTCCAATTCTTGTCTTCTTCTTCTTCTTCCTCTTGGCTAAAATCGTCTGTATTAGCCTGTAACGTGCAAGTAGTTTTGGTATGTATTTCCCTATTTTTGTGTGTCCAGTCATCTCAATGCCAAAGTCCATGCCTCTCTTTTCTTCAACTATTCAAGCATTCATTAGGTATACTCCTTGACTTTACCCCACTATTTTTGATAATACAATACTAAACTATCCCCTTGAACGCTTATACATTGAATCGAATAGAAACCCAGGCCACAGTCACTCAAAATATCATATAATATTTCATTCATGCATAGTGCATGCACCTTAGCATAATAATATGTGTAAACTGTACCCCGATTAGAATAGATATAGGTATCACCTACATATATGCAGGAGTAAATGTGTGTACATGGAAAATTCTTCCTTCTACTATGAAAATTCTTGATGAAGTCGAAAATGTACAACAACAACAGTTTCACCGCACACATATCTATCATACCAACACACATTACACATATTATCAACGGCTCTTTCCGTCACATGGTGCTTGTCCGTATTGTGTATAGTGTGTAGAATGTGTAGAGTAAGTTCCAGGGTCCATCAGTCCATCAGTCCATCAGTCCATTTACCTTCACACACATTTGATATTTCAAACTATAGAGATTAAACCATTCGTAAACAACATCAATCTGCATGCACAACAAGAATTTATTCAAAATCTATACGTGTTTTGAATGGTATTTAAAAGACCGGTATGAAATTCATAACTTGACTATAATATCTACGTATTCTGCATACATACGTATATGGGCAAAGTCGGCAATGAAAGAGAAGAAAACGCATGTGAGGCAAGGAATTATGTATTCCTTTGATAAAGATAAAGAAACTTCGAGGGGTTTAAGCTAATTTAATGCTAGGCTAAGTTGGTGATTGGTGAGTAAAGCGTATACACTTATACAGTATACATACATACATATATGCATGCATCTAGTTCTGGTTTCATTATTGGGAAACAAGGCTAGAATACACGCAGAAATAAAAGTACTGTCATTGAACTTGAAAAGAAAAGAAAAAGAAAAGGGATTATAATTAAAACAAGGAAGTGGCATTGCCTTCACCACTGATGTTGTTCCTCCTGTATATCCTATGCATTATGTATGTATTGCTATATATGGATTACACGTATAGATTAACATGTATAGATACTGCATACTTTACGAATTTTTAATACTTTAAAAATACTTCAAGTTATAAGCTTAAAGCAGAAGGTGTGCAGTGTGCTTTTTAATAGTATAAAAAATAAGTTACATGTATGTATGCATGCTTGTGTATTTGAAGGGGTGGGTACTCCTATAGTTATTTTTAATAATTTAAATCCTAGAACGTTTTTTACTTTTCACGGCAAAATTTTCAATTGATTTTGTTCACAAAAATGCATAATGATTAAATATGTTGGTATACCTATTCTTTATATTGTGTAAACCGTCAGTCAGTACACATACACTGTACACGTGTAATTCCAACTCACGTTTAGATTATAGTCTGCTTAAAAACTAATTTTATATTTTAAACCTTTAAACTCAATGGAATTTTTGTTTCGTAAGTTTGGCTTCTTTGTCTTTCTTGTCATCGTTTTTAAACTTTTTGTTGGCCGGCTTTTATGCTTTACCTTTTGTGCTTGTACTGCCTATTGTTTTTGGGTCCCGAGTCTTACCATTATCAATGTTACCATGTCTTGTTTATTTGGACAAACAAATAAAAAACTATAATGCGTGTAAAAAAGGATTTTATAAATCAATAATCCTAAATTATTGTATGATAGTATAGCTCCTACATAGTATATAAAATCTAATATTTTATATGTTTCTGTATCTATTTATTTCCTGGCTACTATAATTTTTGTCCGAAATTTTCGAATTCCACATTCATCTCTCATTTCGTATGCCGTTTTGAATTCATGCTCATAATTTTAAGAAATTTATAACCATGAATTCAAAACGGCATTCAAAATGTTAGATTCTTTCCTTTTATTCTAAGAGATGCAAATATTTTACACACTTCGTTTGCTACTTGTACAGTTTCACACACGCATAAATTGTCAATTAAATTAAAACAATATGCATGGGTCTAAAAAAGAGCAAAAGGTAGATTTAGCTTTTCCTTATCATACCGAATACTACTCTCTACCCTTTGGATTGGAGTTTTTGTATTGAATTACATACTCGGAGAAATGTATTTTGTCTCTTGTTTTTTATCACTATCTATATCCAAATCATCATCATCATTAGTATGGGTATTATTATAAATCTTTGGACAGTGTTTCTTTGTAAATATCTTACTGGATTTAGTTGGCAGCTGCTTCATCAATTATTGATAACTGATAACCACTCTGTGGAAAAAAGACGGCAAAATGAAGCTAGAGGAGGAAACTTTAATCCCAGCTAACAATATTATTTATCTTAGCTATATGTACATTGTACATGCTCATGGCGCATTCGACTCAAGACTTGACTCTCAAGATGAAGTTTAAACGACAACAGGCTTGACAAATCTCAGAGGAAAGACGAAATAAAAATCGTGTTTAGAAAAATTGAGCATGGAAAGGAAAATATTTACAGGTATATTTCATTTGAAATTTAAATACAGTATAAAATGATGTGTGCTGTGTATACATATTGACTTTAGACTGTTTTGTCGGGAAGAACAAGACAGCCGAACCAGTGTCATTGCCAGTAATCAGAATCTCAATAGATTTTGTATCAGAATGTCTATCGTCTATCAGAATCAGTCTACAGATAGTCTGCTTCAAAAATACATAAGAATCAAATTCAAAAGCGTGAAAATTTTTATAGCTTGTTCTTTATGTTTCAACTGTACATACAGCACAAAACAAAATAAAATATCATACAAAAACTTATATGTAGCATATTGTTTCCTGAATTTACATACACTGCCAACGGATCTTGCAATTACAACATACCTATATTTATGATCAATTTGGAATCTATTAGATTCTTGTATGCTTTTTTTAATTTTTAGGTGGTGATGATGATCTCAATCATGATGGCAAATATTTATTTGCTATAGATAGAAGATCTGCATAAAGTTCTCATAATAGTCAGTTTTCAAGTATACAGCGACAAGTAAAAAAATATCAGCTCAATCTCAAGCAAGTAACGATGTACAATATAGGTACATATACCAAGATCAGATGAAATTTTAGCCCTCGTTTTATATTGAAAGACTTGCATTACCCAATCCAATCCATGTACGCCTAGAGTCAAGACAAGAAAAAGTATTAGTTTTCATAGTGGAGAAAGCGTTTAGCTGCGAACGACCAAGGAGAAACGTTAGCTCAACGGTATACATGCAATACCAGACTAGAATCTGGGTTGCTGTTGCTTGCCTAGATAAATTCACTTTTTACTCTTTATTTCATTTTACGGTAACTTCACCGTTTTTGACTTTCTTCTTTTAATTTAACCATGTGCGAATGACGATTGCATCATGTACATGATGACCTTGATTTTTACTCAGCGATACAGTATTTAAGACACTTTCTCTACTGTGTTGTAGACTACACTTTGATACCACAGTAGAAACCAGCATATCTTATAGCGCGTAAAAATTGATTTTATTCCCGTTTTGAAGAACAATTATATACATATACCCGATATCCGAATCAGGCAGATTAGTTAAATGAAGAAAAAAAGGTCGGGAATATCAGGACCATTACTAACGGACGGATTTTTTTTGCGATTTAGAAAATTAAATTAATGAATGAATTTCCTAGTTACTTTAGTCGTAATCAAATTTAAATTTCCTACAATAGTTAATATGAAGTTGTCCAAAGCGGGTCTCAATAATTATTATTGTTGGCAAATAATAGACTTGAAATTTTATAAAAAATGTTTTATTGAACAGAATGTGTAAATACAGGAAACAGTAATTCCTTTTTATTTGACTTGAATGAAATCATGCCAGAATTGTCAAAGGGAGCTTTGAATCTTTGAATTCATTGTGTATTGCAAAAAACATGGAGTCTCTACTCAATGTACGCTTAGAGTATGTATGTACATAGATAAAATAATGTTTGGAGCAATAACTCAAAGAACAATAACACATGGAATACAGATTTATACAAAACACAGTACACAGTACAACGGAGCAGAGAGCGGAGAGAAAAAAAACATACAGGTTATTGTACGACTGCCTCTACATTGTCATTATCATCAGCATCATCATCATCATCACTTGAAAAAGAGGTTTCCATAAAATATTACCCATTATAAAGAATGACCGATTTTATTTGTACATGTAGTTTTATTAGGACGGCATAAAAGGGAAATGATGCACCCAAATCGCAAAATATAAGGTCTTTGCGCACATTATTGTTACTATATATTAGCTATTCCACCCTTTAAATATGCATAATATTGAGATTCGAACTTGTAACTTATTTAATGTCCAAGTAAAAAAGATGAATATGTTGAATATTGATTGTGTATCGTAAGTACAAAGTACACTGTATGGATGTATCTTTGCCTAGTGTGTAAAATACATTATCATGATTATGTAGCCGTGTTATGTGATTGAGAATTGATGGAAAAATATCGACATGTTTGCATTTTTTATCATTTAAATATTATGCATGTGTATAGTTAAGTAAGTGCTGAGAACGTTGTTCATTTTAAAAGTCTACGCGTCGACCAAGCCAAGCCAAACCAAACCAACGAAACCAAACTCTCGAGTCAAGTTAAAGAGCCCGGAGCCAAAGTCATAGCCAAAGCCAGCAAGTCATCTTTTCATCCCTCACTACTCTCTCATGTTTGTTTCATGGATGTGGAGGCATTCGTAAAAATGTGTGTGTGTATGTGTGTGTACGAGTTACAAGTACAATGCCAGCGTAACGTTTTATCCACATAGTTTTTTAACCACAGAAAGAACCAGGCGTAGCCGGTCATTGGCCCTTCTCTCTCTCTCTCTCTCGCCACTCTTCTTCATTCTAATTGACTTCCTGGTTCTACAGAGAACCTATGCGGAAGCAACAACGGTACTTGCTCATCATCCTCAACGTCACAATAATATCTATACATATATTTATATAACCATGCATTTTAGAAAAAGAGCCTACCACTGTGGCACTGACTTTTCTCTCCTCTCTTCACATCTCGCTTCTTCTCAAGTCTATTGTCATACCAACCTACAACCTACCCTTAATTTTTATACATACTTCCACATCAACATCAACTTTGATTTGCTTTGCTGGCTTTTGACTTTGGATTTTGGACCTATCGTATCGTACCGTGTTCATCCCAGGCGTACGATTAAATACCCTCTTGGTTTCATCTTTTATGTGTAATGTGTAATATACTTGCACTATACATAAGACAGGCCTTAAAAATACCGACACAGTCGCATCTGCGTAGCATAACGTTTTATAATAATTATCGTTATTACGTAATATATAATTCAACAAATATTACACATGAAGTGAAATTTTACTTTGCAAAATACCAAAAGTACCTAGTTATTTATTTCCTCCTGCATACATATATGAATCTCGTGCAACTATACACACTAAATTACTTTTATTCATCTTTCCATGCCATATCGTGTCAAACCATCCATTGCATACCATACCATGCTACACGTTCGTAATTCATGTAGATACATAGATGCGTAGAAAAAGCGTAAGGCTGAGGATGAAGAGGAATAACAGAATTATCGGTGCAACACTAGTAACTACGCACCACACTAATATACTTACTCACGCTAAGCACAGTTTTAAATGGTTGATTCCTTGGAAATCACACCAAGAATGTTTTAGCCTGCGTAATATGTAATAATGTATGAGGGAAAAAACCAAACAGTCAAACACTTTTCGAACCCTTCAAGCTGAACCACCGAACGTCGTCATGTGATGTGGGCACCTTCATTAAAATTGTTATGTGGTATTTTCCGCAATATCATATTATACAGAATATACTGTGGGTGATACAAATTGGTTAGACAATATTTCAAAATTGGCAAAAAATATAATACAATTGATGACGTTTCTGAGATTCGGAGGCTTTCTTAACAGAAACAGAAAAAACCTTGAGCCGCTCATTTGTAAAAGCAAAAAATCTCTAAGTATACATGTTCATACTTACTAGCATGCCTATAACTATAGATATAAGAATAAGTACTTATAATAATATGTATAAGCCACACATAAGTACTGAAGGAAAATAAGCAACCAGTATTTACTACGCCGTCATTTTTCTTCTTTTCTTTACCTTCACTACCACCTCAATTTCCTTCCTTAGAGTTAGAGTGAAAGAAGGAGGGAATAAAATACTACAAGTACAGCAACTCTCTTCTTAAGTAAGTACGTAGTAAAAAAAAACTAAAATTACGAGTAGGTATTACTTTTTTTGAGCAACTTATACTTTCCGTCAAACCAGTATAAGAATGTAATAAGGATTACCGTATAAGCTCTTTTAGTAGTACAGCTTCAGGTAGTGATACACT
>JAQIVE010004644.1:0-14219 GCA_034698285.1 Sminthurinus bimaculatus | reverse complement strand
GGACGGGACTGAAAGGGCGAAGTTCGGGTTCGGGACGGGACGGGACTCAGAAGCTCGTCCCGAACTCATCCCTAGTATACACAGAGATCATACACTTCACACTTGTTCCTTAACTCCATATTTCCCCCCTTATCCTCTCCTCTTCTTACTTCTTTCTTCCATTCTTTTGTGCAATATATTAATTTCACAGGATTTTTTCCCTTCACGGCTCAAATTTCAACTTCAACTTGAAACTTCAAGCTTTCTCTTGTCTCTACTGTAAATAACCAGACACTTGTCATATACATAATACTCATATATATAAGTATGCAAAGAAGAAAACAAACTTTACACTTTGCTTTCGTAATTCCTAGACTTGGAGTGTTCATTGGCGTACTTTGTGACATCAATTTTTCTATGGATTTTCTCTCCAACTTTATTACTAGTTAATATGCATTCTTTGACGTTTTGTATTCAGCTTTTTAATTCAGAAACTTCTTTCCAACCTTGAACAAGAGTCATCAATCAAAATCAATTAAAGTAATCAAACTTTAAAAATATGATGCATTTTTACTCCCACTGGTAAACAAACTTTGCTTCTTTTTTTCAAAATTAAAGAATCTTTGGAATGAGTATATATACTTTTAATGTCAAACCTGCGTATTGTAATGGTTTTTGTTGACTATATTGAATTGAATTTTACTAAAGCTTGAGTCTTCCTAGTCCTTTAAGATTTGGACTTTTAGATGAAGGGGGATGTTAGGATTTCCGGAAATGAACAGATTTTTCACTGTAACAATATATGTACATTATAGATACATATTTGTATCATAAAATAGACAGGAGAAGCCTTAAGTTTTAAATATTTTAAGCTGTCACCATTTAATTCATTTATCTCCCCTTGGCTCGTTAGATATGTATAATGCACCTATATGCTTTGATACATTGTATACAATATTTATATACATGTATACAGTAAGTATTATAAATACAGGATGAAAATATTCAAATAGGATGCGGAGCAGCGCTCTGTCATTTTTCAAACCATTCCCTTGTGGAACAACGTCTATTGTATGCATCCTTGACACTGAAAATGAAAAAGAGGCGAGACAAACGGACAAAAGTCACGATTCAAAATTCATTTTCTATCGTGTATACAAGAGGGGCGGCCTAAGTTCTAAATTTGTAGAATATATTGTTCGCGGTCCCCAAAGTCCAATCAGCAGCATTTTGTATTTTGTATTTCGTCCCATGAACTGCTTTAATCACAATAATAATACGAGCATCCATGTATGTATACTTTGTATGCATAGATAAAAACAGTTTAAATTTGTCCATTTATACGAATACACAAGTCAGTCCATTAAAATCGTAAATCACACCGACAGAATTTTAATTTCAGATAGCAGTCTCATTCTGCTCCTGGAAAATTTAGACAGCATCTTTTCCTGCATCTTGAACCAGGAAAACAAGATACATTTAGTTGTTAGTGTTAAAAATTATTTTAAGACCTTTTCAAAATTTCCTCCCACCAATTTTTTCCTCAAAACGATGCAATTTAATTCAATCCAATTCCTCTTGATTCCACAATGCAATTGCAATTGTGAGCTGGGGAACGCCTAGAATTTTTCGGTAAACAAAAGAAGAAGACGAAGAATTGAAGAATAAAACTAGGTTTTTTCCCCAATTTTCCAGTGTATAATATCATGTTCCTCTTTTTCTTGTCCTTGTTCTTGTTCTTGCCCATGTTCGTGTTCATCATGTTCATGTTCACAGTTTTGTGGAAGAAATTGGCACCATGCTGCAACTTTCATTTCTCTAATAAAGATGAATTAAATCTAACTGTGGGGAGAGCCAAAAATTGGTGGTTGAAATAAATTACAGCAGAACGATGCCGTGCAATGCAAGCAATGTGATGATACTACATATAATAATAATAATAATACATAATATGATCCAAGAGTCTCAACTGTACTACATACATAGATGTTCCGTGTTTTACACTGAATTGTACTTATACAATATCCACAATGCCGTGTACAGTATAAAGGGTACAATATGTGATTCTTTCCCTGCTCTCTCCCCTTTCTCCGTTCTCGACAAAATACATATATCAAAAGGGAAGGGTAGCGAAAATTGTCTATGCACCCCTGGAGATTCAATCTTCACTTCATTCCCGTTCTCGTCTCTTCCCTTCACTTCTCTTCTTATTCCAGGAATATGGGCAGTCCTCTTACTCTTCTCCTATGTATTTTATTCTCCAGTGTGTTCCTTTATCCTTCTCTGTTCTTCTCTCATTCTGCTACTTCTTCTTCTGCTCTATCTTCGTGTTTTTTCTTCCCCTTCTATTTCTCCGTCTGCTGTCTGTCTATCCTTGAAGAATTGTAGGGAATGGTATACATGGCATACGCCGACTATACGAGGGAATTTGCTGAACAATGAACAACCTATGTATTGTATGTGTACAATTGTCTCTAACTCTCCAACTTTACTTTTTTTATCCTCGACTCTCAACTTTCAAGTCGGCGACCCCAACTTTCTCCAGACATTTGAGAAATAAATAAACTATATTATAGAGGTTTGGTATCTATACAATACGCTAGACAGATGAGTGACTTATTGATTTTCCAAAATTTTAGTCAATTTAAAAGTGGGATCTTTGCCAAAGCTCCCGAACAAATGAGTACACAAGTATTACATACCCAAATTCAAATTTAGAGATGAATCATGATAAGAAGGAGGCTGTTTCCTATTTTTTTTACTTTCATTTATAAACAGAAGAAGAACCACGAGCATGTACCTTTGTCAATTTCCCGTTTTTATGTAAAAGTGCAGAGGCAAATTTTTATTTCTTTAGTAATTCTATAAAAACAGAAGCTTCCTTCTTGTTTTCAAAGCAACAAAATGAACGAGAGAAAATTCTCGTGATAATGACAATAATGAGAGAGGATAAAAGACAGGAGGCCGGATAGTCGAGATCAGCGTTTAGAGTGCAGCAACTCCTTTCCCTCTTTTTTCTTTGACTTTACATCCCCCAGCTTTCTACTTTCTCGTATTTTGCTCCTTTCACTGGTTTGGTTTGGTTTAACTATTAGTATTTTATAGCATGGTGGAAGATTCTCGGCCGATTACTACTTTTGTGCAAATTTACTCCCCCATTTCCTTTTCTTTGTGTTGGGTTGAGCAATATGTGGATTTCTCCACAATTTCGTGCTTTACGTATACTCTATGTGTGTATAAAGAGCCTCGGCTTTTGATGGGTGGTTTGTCGTCCGTATATACATAGCTGAGCTTTGAATGAACAAGTTGTTCATGTTTCTCTTTCTGCTCCCCATTTTTCAAAAGTGCCCATGTTCTCCGTAAACTTGCCCAAGATGTATTTAGATGCTAGATGCTGATGTTGATGTGGATGGGCTGCTTCCTCCTCTTTATTTTTTCAAGAGATGCAGACAGTCCAAGTAAAAGGAAGGGGAAAAGAGAAAGAAAAGGGTCATAAATTTAGCAAATGTATCAAGATTTACAGATGTTCATTCTCCGGAAGTATTGGAGAGATAAAATGGAAGAACACAGGCCAAGAATATCTTGAATTTAGGGGAAACTCTGGCCTGACTTTACATATCAGTACACGAATACAAATATGCATAATGTATGTACATAGTTACTTTAAACCTCTTTTGGCGTCTAATCGTGGGCTGAAAACTGGAAGCAACATTATTGTTGTCGTCCTCGAGCAACAAGAGTCGGAGTCAAAGTAGAGTAAAAGTCGTTTTTTTTCCTGCCTTGGAAAAAATGGGCGTCTTTTGGCTTTTGAGCGTCAGCTTAAAGTGGGAGTTGGATTTTTTAAAGCTACAAATCAACTGTGATTTGAATTCAGATTTTCTTGCGGATTTATTCCAAGATGAGGGTAGAGTTAAGGTTTTGTGTACTGAACATTGTGCTGTGCCCAATGTTTATAAAGCTTTTTTGTGATCAATATTTACATTATATAGTAGGCTAAACGATAACTGTACGATAAGTAGTAGCTTTGTCTATTTTTTGCAAAGTCCAAACTTACATTTTACTGATGTGCCGAATTTTTACTTATTATTTGCTAAGAAAGAGTCATCAAAAAATATTATTAAACTCTCTTCATTGACAGGAATATTATTTATATTCAAAGTACATACATATTTGGTCAGTTTCACGGAAGACAGATTAAGTTTTTGTATTATTTCGTTTTACGCCTCCAATTTTCCAGTTCTAGCATGCAGGACGTAATAAAGTTAAATGAATGTCCAGAAACTTTAGTATACAACTTTAGACGTAGATTACTCACAATTTTAAATGCAGCAGGTAACCAAAATCCTGTAGAAATTGGTGTCTTGTAAACCCTGCTTTTAAAATGAAGGATTTTAGTTCTGTCGTTACATCTACAATTTTCCTCACGGCGACATGATGAGGAAGAAAAAAAAGAGAAACTTTAAAGGTCCGGAGAGTAGGGAGAAAGTAAAGGGGAGAATGTACAGAATATTATTTGTGTATGTAGCTTCAGTGGTGAATTGTGAGCCGAGTTAAGTTGAATCGAGTCAATTCTACGTACGCTGCCTTTGCTACCTTCTCAAGTTTATGGCAACGCATTCAACTAAAAAGATCGTAAACCGTTTTGGCACTCACAAGGAACTTTCCTCTTCCTCTGTGAGGCTTTCACCTTGTTCTTGTTTTAAAGTGAAAGGCTGTAAAAATGGCCAGTCTCCCCTCCTTTCCACGTAGAAAGACCCCACACAACAATACTACTGCTTCACACACACGGTTATTCTTAGAAGCATGTATCCATGCATATAGAGAAAATGTTGATAAACTACAACTAAACCATGTGTGGCATATATAAATTATTTAATGGTCTACAGTAGTTGTCATCTATGACGATGTCTCAAGTGCAAACCACGGATTTCGACTTGTACTTAACTTTGGCTTTAACTTGCAATTTTTGTGTTACATCAATGGTAAAATCGGAACATTAATGAAGTGTATAAGTTTAACCATTTTAGATTCATAAGTTAGTTAGCTAGAAGAAAGATTTACTGTAGTTTCCATAGAAATTCTTCCTTTACGACTTGTTCACGAGGCCAGGACCAGGTAAAGGTTACAGGTTTGATGTTCTGTGCTCAATGTATGAAATTATAGTAGAGTCTCTACTTCTTGGTAAAATTGTGCGTAAGCGTGTCCAAGGGAAGGACATATGTTACAAGAGCCGAGAATTGGAGGCAAAGGTTGCCATGTCCGATATGAGATGAGTTATACGTTATCACAGTGCAGTTCTTTGTGTCTCCCTTTTGTACGTTGTACATCTATCTCCGCTCTGCAGAATCTACAGATACACACCATCCACACACACATACGCACCTACACGCACAAACATAATTACTGGTACTATTACCATCCTCTTTTTACCCAGATATATTGACATTGGCACTGGAACCTCTGCTCCGCTCCCCATTCACCATTCTCCAGTCTCAGCTCCAAATTTCTTTAGTTTAGCTTCAGTTTCAGTTGAGTTTGTACCAGCAAAACTCGCTCGTTTATCTTTCAACACGCTCCGGTCCATCTATCTATGATTTATAAAAGAAAATTGGATAGTTTTAGTACCGAGGCTCCAGCAACGGGACCAGCTCTTCTTCAGGTCCACATATCGCTCTTTTTCTTACATATATAAATGTGCGTATGTATGTATGTACGTAGTACGTAGGTATGCTCTGTATTTTTTCTCTTGTTTTCTTGGTTTTGGACATGGCGATTGTCGGAATCACCATCACCGTACCATGCCAGGTCACTTCATCTACCACGGACCAAGGATCACGGTCAGGGTTATAGCTATGGTGGAAAGTAAATTTTTGACCAACATGCTGAAATTGCGTTAATTTTAAATGAACAAAATGACGTCGCCTAAACAACTCTTCATTTTTTGTTATGAATTTTATTTCTATAATATTATAAAGATTATTCCAGTAGATACACTGCTTTTATTTTTTAAATCGGCTAGGTGGGTGAGGGGCCAGAAAATTTTAAAGCACCTTCTATGTTAGTGCTCACAAGATATAGTCCCTGAAAAATAGACATTAGGTACGATAGAAAAATTACGAGAAAAAACAAGAAGGGAACTGCATAGGCTTTGAATTATGTTCCTCAAGGAAAAATGAGGAAAATAGCTAAACCGTCTCGATTCTATACTCTGTATACTCAACTCGCCTTTGGTCAAAGGAAGGGGAAAGAAGAAGCATAGAGAAGAAAAGTCAAAAGGCAAAGTTGCGTTTCCTCGTTTTCCTGTTCCTTTCTTTATGCCTGCTCCAAGTCTTAACTATTCTCCCCTTTTTTAGTTAACTTGCCCCTTGGTGATGTTGGCAAAAAGTGCAACTATAAAAACAAGGTATAAAATTTTCCAGATGAATTTCGAGAGTGGCAGCCTAATCGTATGTGCTGCTTCTGCTAGATAACGGGGTTTCGTAGCATACAGAAAACGCAGAAAAGTTTTTTTTAAAAAAAAAGTTAAAACACTGGTGAATTGAAAAATATCTTACAGAAATAGTATCGAAATAATACAAGTTTTCTCAGTATGGTCAAACCTCCCAAATTCCCCTTGTACGTATAAAGTTAAATTAGAAGACGACTTTATGGATAATTTTACAGGCAGAATTTAAGCTGGTCAGCTGGTACAGAGAAAATAATGGTGAAAGAGACAAATCTGCGGAGAAAATTAAATGTCTTAATTTCTAGAGTCCAAGATTGGACCTCTTTCGTTCCCAGTTTCCATTATAGTTAATCCCGCATTTAAAACTGGACAGACTGGATAAAAACAGCGAAGGTGAAGGTGTTAACTAAAGTACCTCGACTGTATAATCTAGTGCATAGTGTATAGCTTACAGAACTGGAGAACGGAAACAGTAGACGGGCTATGTACTGATAGAAGCGCTGCGTCAATTGAGATTGAGAAAATAAGGCAAAGGGCACGATTTTCTCGTATCCCCCAGAATTCAGATGTCTTCTATGGTTATGGTTCTATATGGCTACTTTCATTATACATGTACGTACACGTAGCATGTGTATAACTGTATGTATAATGTTGGATGAAGTCCATGTTCACAGACCCCTCATAAATTTGTGTGTGTCCAAGCCCATCCACATCCACCAAGTACATATATGTATGTACCGTGGTATAGATATGTATAGAGACAGTGGGGACTTTTAGACTGTTTCTTCTGACCGGACTCGGCTTTCTTCATCGTCTTCTTCTTCTTTTTCTTCTCCTTGAAAAAAACAGGAGAAATACGAACAGTGACCGTTTTATTACACAAATATCGGTTGGTCATTTGGAAGCAAGAGAAATGACCAAAATCTCTGACACGGCACCATGAAAATTCTCTCCTTTTTTGCTCCCTCCCTTCATCTCCCGTGGTCCGATTCCCCATCTCCTTCTACGTCTTCTTTTCTTTCTACTCCCTTTCTTCAACATCTTGTTGGTCGTGGAGCCAGAGGAGTAAATTCCCATTTCATCGAATGTGTTCCAAGTCTATTATGGAGTATCATTCGACGAGTCATAAAAGGTTTGCTTCGGTTTTCCTGAGTTAATCGACCGAGCAGTCGAGTCGTCTTTGAGTCGTCGAGTTGTCTCGAGCTCTTCCTCTTGGCCGACGTCCCCTCTTAAAATACGACAAAAGTAAACCGAATCTCTCTCCACATCATCTCCTCCTCATCTACCTTTTTTATAGGCGACTCACAGAATTTCTGGGGAAATGTTCAAATTAAAATTGCCAAATAATTGTATGGCTCCCTGTGTATGTACTATGTACTGTGTACCGCCTTTGATATTAGGGAAGTTTGACATAAAGTCAAGAATTTAATCATATTTTCTTTTGTTTTAAAGTCAGCTCGTAAAATATTTATCCGACATCCTCCTCTAGAAAGTCTTTGAACCTTTATTTTTTATAAAAAACTGCGCATGCATTTATTATTATTATTATCATTGTATAGTTTCAGAATAATAAACGAGAATTATACACCAAACAGATTTTCCATTTCAAGTTCATTCAAAGCATAAACTACAAGATGAAGGCCAGTCAAGGGCTTAAAGCCTCAACTTGATGTAAATTGTGAATCGTTGGGCCATAAAAAACTGCATTTGCATATACTGTACAAACAAATCTATGTATGTGTAATGTGTATTACACTCACACCAAACGAGATATGTACAACCAGCTGGAAAGGAAAAGTGGATAAACATATGGAAATATGGAAATTTGGCTGAGATTACGAGGCAAAAAAAGTGGACTGGAGCTGGAGCTAAAAGCCGTCTCCATCGTGTTTTGATTAATTCCTCTTCATTATTCATTATTCATACAATACAATCTACTGTAGAATCTCGCATCGAGGATTCAAAAGGCTAGCTGAAAATCGTATAAATATTGTAATGAAATGGCAGCCAGCCTTGACAAAAACGATCGCTTGATGGTCAACGAAGGACGACAAAGGAGAAAGAGAAAGAGCGGCGGAAAAAAAGAGAGAAAGGGCCTTCTGTCACTTTTCGAGTGAAAAAGAAGAGATAAAAGCGAGAAATAAAAGTCGAAAGTTTGTGCTCATCCGCCCACAACTACAGTGTACAGTGCAAGGCAACGCAATGCAATACAATATACATGCTATACGCGATACATAACAATGCAACACAATACGAAGCATTATAATCCTGGGGAAGTTAAGAACCTCAAAGAAGCCCGAAAAATTAGGAAACAAACGTTGAGCGGGAAGGAAGCATAAGCATAAGATGGATCGACGGCGGAATTTCGAGGGGAAAAACCTAGAAGGACAAACTATGAAAAACAATGGATATACATACACTAGACATGCCCACTGTCATAATTTCATCGAAAGTTGAAAGCTTTCTATGGTCAAAATTCACAAAAATTCGCTGGACATTTGTAAATTTATAGATGTCCAGTACATCAAGATTTAGCATGGCAGCTCACCATCAAATAATACGAAAAAATTAAGATTTTACTTCAAATTTTGATAACTATGAACAGAAAAAAATCCAAAATTTTGGGTTTCTTCTTCTAGAGATAATATGCTTTAAAAATAAAATATTTTAAGAAGGAGCCCAATTTTGACCTTTTAAGTAAACTGTTTTAGTGGACTCGTCTATTATATATTACACATGTAGATACACAATATACACTCTTTGACTGCGACAGATTTTAGCCGAATAAAGGATAAAGAAGGGAAGGGCAAAGAAAGGGAGAGGAGCGAAGAGCGAGAGAGATGGCCGGAGAAAGTAACGGAGAAAGTCGTCCATGGCTTGATTCCAAGATTATAAAGAAGCTTAGATGCTTAGATTTCATTTTGTTCATTTCTGGTTCGTCAACTTTTACGAGACAAACCTTTTTCCGCCCAAACAAGAACAAAGGCTTAAATGCAATTCTTGGTTATCTCTCGGAAATTTTTACTGCCGGCATTACATATACTTCTTTACTACTTAGGAAAGATGAGACTCAGCTCGCTCTTGCTCTTTACCAGCCAGCGAGCCAGCCAGCCAGTGACTTACACAAAGATATGATTTCCTCATATAACATTCGATCCATATTACTATCACTATCACCGCCACTATCAGTCATCTTTTGGTAAGTCTCGAGTATGGACACAGTCACTGGAGCCGGAGTTGGAGCTAAGGCGCTAAGGCAACCAGGGATTTTTCTATCTTGGATTTATCTATATTCTACTCGTCTCTATAATGTTTTATGATTTTCCTTTATACATACGTATGTATTCTGTACACTTTTCCTTCCGCATGCTACAACTGGATACAAATATGGGCAGTCCAGACATCCATCCAGAAGAAGTTTAAGATATGATTACAGATGAACTAAGATTTTTTGGGCGAGTACATAATACATAATACGTTGGTATCCAAGGGTCTAAACATCATACTTTTGTAACACTGGGAAAACTGTCTCAAAAAAATGGAGACAATCTTTGTTTGTATGGAATAGCTATCAACATTCAAAGTTCAGATAAGATTTTCTAATTTTGGAAGTCTGTGGTTCCAAAATTTTTAATCTTTTCATTAGATACATAAAGCACAAATATATCAAAAATTGGAGTTTTGTGACTAGAAAACAAAGCCGGAAAAATTTTAAAGCCTTTAATTTCTTTTTTATGAATTTAAAATAGATTATTTCCGCCAAGAATTTTGATCGAAACTAATTTAAACAGCAAGCAGTTTTGCATGCATTCCTTGTCCATGATTTCGATGGCCTACAAAAATACATGTCTGCTGCCTTCATATGAAACGGGCGGAAAACAACCCAACTCCGGAGTCTCTTAAATGTTAAAGGGAATGGCTATTTGCAGGAAATAAAGTGATAAAAATTCATGGGAATTGTCTCCCGTATCGCCGTGAGCCATTCTATCTTGGACTGTGTACAAGGTTCAATTGAAACTTTAATGAAAGAAAGTATTCAAATGGGGTTTCCTTCAGGAAATGGTCGATTTTCGATCTTCGGCGCTTTTCTATCCAGTTTTCCTGTTCTGTTTGTAACTGTATCCGTATATCGTACACGTATAATATCTCGTATATCTACGTATGTCCACTATACATTACACATGCTTGACATTTCCCCCCAATGTTTTGGTTTTCTCACTATGGCAAAATTGTAAATTATACATATTAATATAGCCAGTTGCCTGTTATTTGTTTATACGTGAAATACGCCCGTTTTCACAGATATTTTTGGTATTTTTTTATATTTCATACACTTGGTAATATAAAGACAGTGTTAGATATAAATGTATATAGGCATGTACATATGTGTTTTGCCCGATGGTATTATTGGTAAGATTCAATATTGTTCGAGCCTCAAAATACCGTCGATCCAAGTAAGATGACCCCAAGGAGGCATGAAGACGAAAGGGCAAGAAAACAAAAAAGACGGCGAGAACGAAGCTATTGCTTTTCCCATCACATCACCATTCCCATTTTCAAGGATTCGTCCGTGGAAAGAGGAAAACGTGGAACACGAAAACGCGAGAATGTGAAGCGTTTTGCTATCCATGGGCAACCAACTTACTATGTATGTACTTACTATAAGCAAGGTTCTCTCGAGTACTGTTTTACTCTTTCCTATCGTAATGTGTAGAAAGAGAAAAAACACACAAAGAACCATTTAGCTAACCGTGCGCTAAATACATATCGTATGAAAATGGGATTATTGTTATGGTCTAAAGTACCAGGAATTTTATGCTTTATACTTTATTTCACACACTGAGGGTCAATCATCGTTTCAACTCAAAGTTTCCAACAATTTCAATCCCTCATGACATAACATGACAAGAAATATCCGGAGCAATAGTGTCACTTCCCCGCTACAACTATTTAGTTCCATTGAAATAAATATTGTAGCTAGAAGCAAATATAGTTTATATTGAGCCATTACAGAGGTTGGGCGAATCCCGGCACATTTCACATAAAACAGTTGACCTGTGTAAAGCTTGAGCTTCGAAATGCTATTTTTAAGTAGCTTTACAATGCTGCTGGAAAATTACAAAATATTATGTCAAAGCTCCCTATGCAACGTTCCAATTTTTTCCTCTGCTAAGGAACTCACAGGGATCATCTAAGCTGTAAAGTAGAGTCACAAGTCAGTTTTTTTTCTCTCCGTCTCCGTCTCTTCTCCTAAAATTAGCAATTGAGGCCTTCGCCGATGAATAATGCATTGCGTGGGCCGTCACATTATTACGTAATATGAAACGGGAACAACAATTTCCAAGATATAACCGTTTGAAACAGTCGTATCGTATCATGGCGTACCGTGTTGCATGGTATTGTATTGTGCATTGTACTTGTACCGCATCCCGTTCTTTATTTGTACTCTCATCGTATATAATCTGTAATCGTCTTTCCCCTGCACTTTGTGCTTGTGTTTCAAATGGGGATCCGAGAGAGAGAGAGAGAGAAAGAGAACGAGAAGAGGCCAAAGGAGAGTGGAGGAGCGAGGAAAAAAGTCCATACATATATAATACAATGAAGGGGACATGTTCTGCTCAGCAAATGTGACATTTACACAAGGACGCAATTCCTTCTTCAGCTCTTCTAGCCACAGGCCACAGCCACCGTAAAAACGGTATACTAGAGAAGGAAGCACAATATGAACGCTGTACATTGCACATATTGTGTAATAGGATGGTATCGTATGGTGTGTGTATGTATGGTGCATGTTGGACAAGTTACATGGATATTTATGAAGGTGGTCCGGGTACACCAGCCAGCGGTTCCCCTGCCCCTATGTCAACTTCTCGTGGGTAAATAGTAAATACAATAGAACGATGCACAGTACTCGTGCTCGTACTCTACAATAGTAAGTGCATATGTATATGTAAGAATGAATGGAAGAATTTTGTATCGCCTACACTTTTATAGTTCTTTTTGGTCGGGAGAGTGAAGTACTTTGTTGGGAGGCTGCAGCTTGCCGCTTGCCACTGTGCCACTGCAACTCCTAATCGGAGGACGAATATACAAACACAAGTACGGCGAGAGTTCCAAGTTGGACATGATGTGTAGGTTTTTATGTGTGCATATGCATGTTGCCAATGTATGTATGTGTAATGTGTATGTGTGTGGGGTTTACTTTGAAGAGGAGAGGCGTTGGACTGGAAGAGCAAAAGGCCTGCTCGCTCTTTGAGCTGAATGTTCAAGTTGTGAGAGATAGAGAAACAGAGAGAGAGAAAGAGAGAGAGAGAGAGAGATGAGGACTCGAGAGGAATATGTGAGGAAAGGAGCGAGCGAGAAAAGGAGCAGAGCTTATGATGACCATTTGTGATTACTAACGAAACGAGAGACTTTGCATCGTCTCACTTTGGGCCACGAATGAATTTCCCTGGAGTAATATAATGAGCAACACTAGACGGCGGTTTCAAATTATTACTGGATTCGCGACGATTCGTCCCTCGTGAATTCTCAGCCTCCGTCTCCGTATCCGTCCCCGACTCCAGCTACAGCTACAACTGGCTGTATGTACATTGAACATACATACATATAGTATATTAGAGTAGGTAGATGTAGAAGTGTGTGACTTGGTGTTTCTTCATACTCAC
This sequence comes from Sminthurinus bimaculatus, assembly GCA_034698285.1. NCBI lineage: Eukaryota > Metazoa > Arthropoda > Collembola > Symphypleona > Katiannidae > Sminthurinus > Sminthurinus bimaculatus. The sequence goes on along the minus strand of JAQIVE010004644.1, from coordinate 1,127 downwards.
AGTTGTCGTTGTCCTTGTCTCTGTACAGTTACACAAGAGTCCCAAGATTCTTTCAGCTCTGCATTCTAATTCGGGTGAGCGTGGAATAAACGTGGAAACTAAACACATCTCCTTTTCCCGTACAGGAAAATTCAGGACAACACAACACGACTGCCGTGTTTACCCAGAGAACCGTCCAGTAGCCAAACCACAGTGGTAGAAACAAAACTATGCACGTTAATATGCGTATTATTATTATTATTGTATAGTTAAGATTAGGGTGACAAGCACACGTTCAAGCTATAAGAAAATGAAAAAGATGGCTGAAAAATCTAGGATGTACCATAAATACTGCACAACGTATTTTTGTTAAGAACTAAATAAATTAAAAAGTTTTCAAAAATCTTTATTTTCTTCAGTGGTTCTCAAATTTCGATTTGTTAAACAGGAAAGCTAAACATTGTATTTTTCAAGAAAATTCGTTCTTTAAAATGAACAAATACATTATGTTATCAAGGCCATGTTAAGCATTGTATTTTATCAGCATTTACAGTGGTGCTTTATTCATATCTAGGTACACTGTATAAAGAGAGAACAGAAAACATTAAAACTTGTTCTCGCCTTCCTTATCTGTTAAAATGCCTATTAGCGTTGGAAAACTTCAATTTAAGCATCGATATTTACACTATTATTACTTATACTCGTAATTTTACACAATGAAGACAAAGAGTATAGTTACTTAAATCTGCAAGAGAAATATTTTAAAAAGCTTTCGTTTTAGAGATTATCATTATTTAATCACGAAAGAAAATGAATGAAAACGCATACATACATGAAATTTTACATTTACTTTCATGTAAACTTGATGTCATTGTAGATTCGGGTCCCAAGCATTGGACTCTCCGGTTTTATACTTAAAATGTTCCTCTTAATCCATAGTTCATTTTAAAACAAGTTTCAGAGAGTCCGATTCATGGGACCGCTGGAAATTTTATTTTAATTATGTAGTTATTTTTCGTTTTTTGTGAATCGCCATGATAAAACAAGGATAATTCCTATGTCTCTCTATGTAAAAAAAATTTGAATCGACGATTGCCGCGCCGCTGCAAGTTCACCTGAGAAAGGTTTTACTTACAGAGTGTAAAAAA
>JAQIVE010004643.1:0-14219 GCA_034698285.1 Sminthurinus bimaculatus | reverse complement strand
GATTTCATAAAAAAATCTATGAAAAACTGCGAGGGGTATTTAAACTTTTGGACTGTCGATTTTGACCTTGTCTGAAGTTTGGGGTCATAGTTCCTGAACCGTTTGACCTAAAAAGACGTGTAAAGCAATTTCTGGAAGAAAATCGTATTTGAAACAACTTTCTTGCTTTGACTATGGACAAAAAGTCCCAGGAACACCTAAAATATGCAAGTAGCGCGGAGTATTTTGGGGTATTTAAACTTTTGGACTCTACTGTACGTATATTGCATTGTTACATAAATAAATGAATACATGACCTTACTATATTTATTTTGTATGATATCTTGATATTATTTTTAGTTCACCAGCTGTTATGTATAATATAACTACCTACTTACTTTTGCTTTTTGAATGAAGTAGATACATATATGTGTTTATATGGATTGGGTGCGCTTATAGTGTTTGTGTTCCAACATCATGTAAGTTGTAGCATGTGTATGTATTCGTTGCCATAATATAACATGGAATATAAGGTACACGTAGAAAATATATAGCAACGTTTTTAGATCTAAAGAGAAGTAATTAGAAGCGGTTGTTCTTGGAATGAAGAAACATGAAGACGTATTCACAAATGAAGAGACGATAGCTTTGCTTGAAAGCATGATGTGAAAACTGTAGTAACACATTCTGGCCTCATGACTCTGGAATTTTTTCCTTCTTTTTTGACAGGGAGGGCGAGCTACAATGTGACTGTAAACACAATACAGCAGGTCGAGACTGCGAAAGATGTAAGCCCTTTTACTTTGAAAGGCCTTGGGGAAGAGCTACAAGCAGAGACTCACATGAATGCAAAGGTAATGAATTCTTTTAATTTTCTCCCCCGAGTTGTCAGTGAGTACCTGTACATCATATTGAGAGAGGGAAAGGTACATTATATTGAAAGTCTGTATTACCGTGTCTTAGACGGTATATTATGTGTGTATGTGCATTTTGTATGTATATGCTTGACTGGTTGAATCTGTGCATCTATTTTTGTACAGATAGTAGTGTATACATACTTGGACAATAATCTAAAAGCATGACCTTTTTTACTACAAAAGAAAAAAAATCCGGAAAATTGATTGGGCTCAACTGGAAATTCTCTCAATTTTCTCAGCTTGGCATTTTTTCAGATAAATTACAATTTAAATATTTTTATATAGTTTTTGCGTGGGTGGTCGCCACCTTCAAAATTATTCACACTTATGTACGTTTACAAATCAAGAATGGCGTAAGTATGTAACGGGAATAAAAATATTAAACTGTTAATATTTTGAAATTTTATATTTTCTCGTATACAATATTATGCTTATATTGCATGGTAAAATGCTTCAGAGTATATCCAATAACCAATATCCAACCATTCATAACCATAACCTTTAACTTATGCGTGTGAATGTGAATTGAGCAGCTTATAAAAACTATATGTGCAGGAATAAGTCAGAAAATCGTTCAAGAATATTATTGGTTGTTTTACGGAACATTAAACTAGATTTATTTCTCATTGACACAAATCGTGGTGACCATAAAGGTTTAGGAAAACACACAATATAAGTTTTCGACATTGTCAATTGTATTTGTTGTGTATGCAAACCGTTTGGTCAAACTTCATGCGTATATATAGGCTTTTTTGAAAACAATAATATTTTATTATGTCTGGAGATTCTTATTTGCTGAAACACAGAAGGAGAGGAGAAAAGTTAGAAAAATTAACCCTTACACATTGTTTCAACTGATTTTCCTTGTTGTCATGTTATCTTGATCAACAAGATATAGAATGTTCGTCTTTTTGGAGAAAAGTCTATGGTTTTTGAAAATTAAGTTTTATAGTGGTGATACTTACTGTAAAAAATATGTTGAGGGGTTTTGTACCAGTATAAAAAATTGTATCTGGATATTCCTTTTGTGAGAAATGTCATCAGATACATACTTGACCAAAGAAATGTACCAAGAAATGATGATCGGAATTGCCTATACAACGAGTACAATTAAAATTTGTATTGTCGATTGTCGCAAGTTTTATGCGCTATATGCTGTATTGCTTGTAACTGACTAAATTTAAATTGCACTTGACGCATATACCCATAAAAATATCACGTCTCTGACTTGCCTAGAACTCTATCATCACTTGGTAGAACTTTTAACGTTCACACGTGGATAAACAAAAACTATTTTCCCCGGGACAGATTTCTATTGCACTGATCAGTTTTCCAGTCGACACCATAAATTTTTTCCCCCATACATTTATTCCCTCGATATTTAAATTTATATTGCATTTAGTGTATTATAAGCAAATGCATGGGTATATATATATGTAAGTGGAATCTTGAAGACTCTCTTACTCAAATATAGAAACATTATTTTTTGCCTGATATGTGCATGGATTCGAAAGTTTTTTTGCTTATAGTATTAAGTATAAAGATTTTGTGCATTATGATATTTGTATTAGTTACATATTTAGTGCATGTACGGTACAAGAAAAAAGTACTGCAACTACAGCGGCGATAAATTATAAAAGGTGCATAAGTAAAACTTTGAATGGATGCATGTAATCTGTTGTTGACATACACATGGCCACGCTTCTACTCTCCTTCTTGTTTTCTGCGCATTATACACACTTGTATTATGCATGTGCCAGTATATACATAGATAGATAAATCCTGTATTTACTCCGCTCAATGGAAAACCGGACTTCTCTGTGTACGCAAAGATTACAGACAGACAAACTATTAGAAACATAATGCGTAAGTCTGTATCTTTTCCATTTTTTCATGTGTGCGTCTATGTGTGTGATATCACGTGTATACCGAAGAGTCATGTCGGAAATTTAAATAAAACGAACGAAACGCACAGACCAGCAGGCAAGCAGGTTGTCTAGTCAGAGTCAGTTTGTCTGTCTTCTATTTCACATGCTACACATTTTGTATTTTGTACTTTATATCATCACCGCACTTTCTACTTTTTCTTAGTGTGCCGCGTAGACTTCGTAGCGATGCATAAAATTTACATAAAATGTAGAAAAAACGTTTTTTCAGTTAAATAATTTTCCAAGCTTCGTATTTTAGAGGAATTTGTTATTACAGTATCGTGTGCATTAGGTATCATCAATATAACAGAAAATTTTATAAAATTTTTACGCATCGAAAAATATCGGGACAATGCATTTTCTACTTTTTACGTATTAATGATAAGGACACCAGCAACGGCATACTAAATTTGTGCAATGGATTTACCTTTTTGGAATTTTCAAAGGTTGTTCGTGATAATTAAATCGTGATAAATTAAAAGAGTTTTGATTTAGTAAGGGAAGTTAAAAACATGTAAAACTGGTATAGAACTGATAACATAGAAAAGCATCAGTTCTATACAGGTCACCCGGTATTTCAATATAATTATCATTATTGTAAGTGCAAATGAGCTTAAGGGAAACTTTGACTAACGTAGGTTGTGACTGGGATATCCTGACTAAATTCGGTTAAGCCCAAAAACAAGAAATAGAAAGTAGAGGAAGAGTTAGTCGAAGAAAAAGATGATTGACATAGTCGAGAAAAATGGCCGGGATGTGTAGTGAATGACATGTCGTTAATATTCCAACAGAGGGTCTAAGTATATTTGACGTGCGAGGATAACAGCATGATATGAATATGTATTTGCGTTACATAATGCATATCATCTCTAATGTTTCGGCGCATATATGTAATATGTATGTGTATTATGTGTACATGTATATTGTATACACTTGTTAAAAAAATTATATCACGTTTTTCAAACCCATTTACAAGAGTGATTGCATATTATGGAAATCCATGGAGTCGTTTTTGTTTGAGACAAAATTTCAAAAGTGTAAAAATTGACAAAAATCCAGTGAAAATTAACTTTCGGTGGATGATAAATTTTGATAAAATTTTTAGAGCAAGTTTTAAAATATGTACATAGCTGAAATTTGCATCCCCACAAAATATTATTAATAATCCCTTTAAATTTTAGCAATGGTTTATGGGTTTTTTGGACTCTGACATTGTTTCTAGGTTATTTTGAGCTTTATTTTTGGAATCCTACTCAATTATGTTCGGGAGAAAAGTCCGTAAACCTAAAATTTTATAGCAATATTTCACAATATTTCAAATTCATTAAATATGATACATGCGGGTTTGAGAAATGCTATACATATTTTTTGGTTAGTGTACATTGTTAGCGTCGTGTTTGTTCTCAGTATGTGGATGGAAATTTGTTTGAAAATCATGAGAAGATAGTTGATGAAGAGTGTTCGGTGGCTTCTGGGACTTTTCTTCTCAGCACATTATTGTTAACCGGGCTACACAGTTTAATCCTCCACTGGCAGTTGACAAATGTTCAATTTTCTGTAAAATCCATATCACTCTTTATGTATTTACACGGTAACAGGACAGAAGAAAATGTCCCATGGCGTATTATAGATAGTTGACTTCCGGAGAATGCACGTTGTATGTCGTATGGAATAACAATAGAAGAAGGAACATAAATCCAAGTCTTTAGGAAAATCTTGTCCTGTTATTTTTGAAATACTTCAGAGTGTACAGATGCATAAGGTAAATATTTATTGTTGCAGGAATATTGGATCAGTGTTTAGACTTCCGTTCTTCTATACTGTAAAAATTGTGATAGTATAATAACGTTAGTAAATGTTTATATTTAAGTGGGCGGTTTGATTAAAATCAAAATCGTTAAATTTAGTTTATTACTAACATGTCAAATACCCTAAAAAACGTGACCAATAGAACCGATAGAAAAAGTGTAAGAGTGTATATTCAGACATTATAAAACAGTATGCTGGGCTAGTACATTTACGATATAAACCAAAAAAGTAAGATGAGAAAGCTAAACTAAGGTGGAGTACTATAGATTGGCGGATGTTTTTATACGTTGGAGTTGATCCAGCTATTGACTCTGTTGGAAATTACATTCTCATGCCTTGTATCATTCTTTGTCAATGCTTATTATTTTCTCAGTTTACTTAATTCTCCTTGCTTTCCTTGCATATAAATTTACACATTATGTGTTCATACATATATTATGTAGCTGTATGGATGTATCCGGACCCTGAAAAGGAAACCTTGGACCTTCTATCTGTGCACAACGGTTTTTTTTCATGCAACTTGTTATGTATGGTATAAGTATGTGTGGAGGAAGTTGCTCATGGTGGCTTCGTCATTAACCCAGTACTATTGGCTATACAACTGCACTGTATTAAGCTGATGTCATTCTGGACTCATGTCAACCATTAGGTTTCTCTTTTCAATGTGCAAATGATATTTTCGTCACGTTTCGTTTTCCTAACTTGCAAAAATAGTTTAAAATCTTCCATATTCTAATTTGACACGATCAGCATGTCAACAGTATTCCGTCATTATACTATAATGACTTTCAAAGGTTTATTTAATGGATTCAAATCGCAAACTTTTGTTAAAAATACTAGGCACAACTTACTTTTATAGATTAATTTGTGTTTGGTGTGAAATCTCGTGCAATTTCTCCAGTAATTTCAAATGAAAGGTGAAATTGAAAAAAAAAACTTGTTGAAGTAGTTTTGAGTTTAGTAGACGTAAAACTTGTAGGCTGTCGAAATGTACTCATTTAACGTTATATTTAACCTGAATTCATTTTAAATGTGGGTTCTTTTTTGCCGGAGTGTATGTTTTCAAAAATGTAGGTTGGTACATTCGGTCCCAACTCGATTCTCTCTGTCTGATAGATTGTGTAACATATTGATGGTCACAGTTTGTTGTAGTTTCCGCTATGTTTTTTCTTTTCAAAAGAAAGAGTACATGTGCTAGACACAGAAAAGGAGAAAGGAGAGTACATAATATTAGAAGTCATGAAAGGATATGTATGTGGGCAAATCTAAATCAATAGCTATACAAGAAGAGCCCACTACATGTCACTACACTACATGCATGCACTTGTGTGTTGAATACGACCATAGCTTGAATCTCTACTCCTGACTCTATCCTTTTCTGCTCTCGTCTCAACAAACACGGCAAATTTGTGTATACAATCTCACATGGTTTATTTACCGTGTAATGGCTATGTCCTCTATACTATTTCTCTTTCGTCGGTTCTTTCTTCCGTGTTGTCTCTCTTTCTCGTTTCATGTTCATCATGATGATCTTGCGAATGTAGCTTCTGAACTGTGTGTATACAGTTTCTAACATTATTTTATCTCAAATGGAAAGTAAAAAGGGTTGCATATTAAAAGTAAACTGTGATCTTGTTGCTCACTACCACTGCCCATTTATGTGCATGTATTTTGTATTTTGTTTGCTGTGATGCTCATGCAAATATACATGAACAGGAAAGCGGGACTTTTTCCTTCCATCTCAATCCATAATTCACATTCAATATATGTATGTCTCATCCTTTTCTTGAGTGGTTTCCTTTTAGAAAGTTTTAAATCATGAGATCGTGTCTGTATAAAAAGCACCGATACATGCTTTTAAGGGAAATGAATGCATCTATATCTATGACATGTATATATTATGTTCACTGTGTTGGTGATATGTATAGAGATTTCCCTGCTTCTGTTTCCCCCTGTATTTGTATCTACATACATGCATAATGGTAATTAAATATTGTAGAAAACAACGTCTCATTTATGTTTTCCACACACTATGATAATCAAAGTTATGCCCCATATTATGTTGATTATGTGATAAATAAGTTTATGAATGAATAAAATGCAAGATTTCTTCCAAGAGTATATAATATGCAGTTCACCAACATCAAAGCAGAAAACTATAGAGAGACAGAGAAAGGAGAACTTCTTATTATCATACATGCATGGATCTTAAGTAAAAGTTGTTGATGCACTTGATTTTGACACGTATGCAAATATGTGGTATATATGGTACATTATATAACTGGTCAGGATTCAGGATGTTTCACGGGGAAAACGTTGAGGGTGGCTTAAAATGTCCGGCTGTTTTATAAATTAGCGTCTATGAGTCGGGAGAGTAAGCACGAGGATGAAGGAAATAATATTTCAGTAATGTCCTTCGGTTCACTCAACATGAGCATGGAGTAAGGCTTAGTTATAATGAACGTACAATGTACATGTTATACTCTGTATAAGTAACTGTTTCATGTAGCGAACAGAAGGGAGACGAATAGGGAGGGATTGGAAGTTTATATATGTGGAATAAATGAAGAAAAATTCAGCGAAAAAGAATTCTCTCTCCCCGTGTTTTGAAAAGAGAGAAAAATACTTGGTCGAATGGTTACATTGATTGCTTTTTCCGAGTCCGACTTTCCCGACTTTGGAATGTGTGTGTGTGTGTATGTTTATATCTGTATATTTGGTTGTCCTATCCTCACAGTCAGTCGTTGACATGGATGTAATAATACGGCACCCTCTGACCAAGAGAACGGTTGTACAAACAAATATACACATAATGTACCTAATGTAAATGGTACACATGCATACTAGTTGCTATGTGTGTGTGTAGAAAGATGTGTTGCTGTCATGTTACGTGTAAGTCATAGACTGTATGTGCACAAATGTATCTAATAGAGGGCTTTCTCCCCCTCCCTGACTTATACATTCATGCATCTTTAACGTATAATAAATGTCATTTCTTTTGTCTGTTTGTCAGATCATCATTACCTTCCCAAAGTACATACAATAAACATAGTATCTACTTATGTGGCGAACACTACTCTGTTTTAAAATTTAAAATTGCCCCTGTTTTAAATGTTACAACACAGAAATAGTGTTAAATTATCATAATAGTAGTTATTTAAGTACGAACAAAAGTCCCTTTTTCCACAAGATGGATCATGGACGGAATTCGCGAAGCGGAGAAGTTTCCTTTTACTTTTATTCGGATCGCTATTGGGATATATTTATTATATTAACATGATCCATTTAATGCCTTCTGTGAAATTCCCTCTCCGTGCATTCATTTATTAATGTATATTATATATGCTTACATATTGCGTGCACAGTGTTATATGGACGCTATTCTGATCTTGTGACCCTCGTTGAGTAATTTCCTAATGGACTCTTCGTATATTCGTATGTAACGTGATAGGTTGCATTCAAGTGCATATACATACATCGTACATATTATGTACTACATAAGCATGTAGTTGGAGGTTGTTTGTATGGACAAGCTCACCTTCTTTTGTGATACCTTTACTTTCCATGTCGTATATTTTTTCCAAAGTTAATTATTATTAAGAAAATTTGCAAATCATGGGGCCTCGAGAAATCCTGAGATTGATTAAAACTTACTTGAACTAAAACTGTGGTTGTTTACCTACCAACCATACCTAGGATTTCTGAAGACATGTAATCGAGCTTTTCATGATTTTTCAAATGTAAAATTAATAGTGTTCGGTTAGAGGCAGGGAATAGGGGAGAAAGTTACCGACCGTATTATATATTTCGTTCAATGAGAATATAGGGAAAACAAAATGTAAAATTATTATTCATGGGAGTATATTTTGACTTTCTACACTGAAAGGATTAGGCGAGAGGAAGGGTAAGAAAAGAAAGGGTAGAAAGGTTGTGTTAAATAATGTCATGGATTTAAATGACAGAGTGAAACTATGCAAAGAATGTTGAGTGTGCTGTTGTATATGGAGGGATTTAAACATGTTTCAAGATTTTTCATTCACCCAGTTGTTACCGTTAGTCTACAGTTGATGTGAATTATATGCATATGTATCCATTTGATAGTGATGCTGATAATGATGGTAGAGTGCCCGACTATTAATGAAATAAATTACACTAATTTATCTTTCCAGAGTATGTAAATGATACTATTGGATCTCCTCACTTAGGAAGACGATCATTGTCTTTTCTCTCAATCTAGGAAAAGAGAGTGGGAGCCAGAGAAAGAGATTTTCCACTCGGCTTGAGAAAATGATAAAAGAAGTATCATATAATATAGATTTCCTTCTTCTCTCCCTCCCCCTTCCTTCCGGATTCCTTTTTTCGTATTATAATATGTATTACATGTTATAAAGAATAGACAGGCACCAAACAAAGTAATACATGCATCCAGCAGAGGAAAAGAGGAATAAAGACGGAAAGGAAGTCCGAGTATCAACTACCAGCAGTGATAAAAAACTAGCATTTGTCTACATAATGTAATTGTATCTATGTTTAACTGATGTGTAGCCAAAGTACTGTTAAATATGGCCAAAATTTAAACTTTATAACGGCAAGCGTATGTTATAGGCATCACATTTAATGGTCTGCTCCAAATCCATTGAATGTCTCTGATAGACCATGTGTATAGTAGTATACGCTTTCGTTAGATATTCTTTTCTATCCGAAAATATATATATTTTACAGGAGAGGGAAAGTGAGGACAAAGTGAGTGAATGAATCCTAGCAATAAATTTCCGTATTTCTTGTCTCTAGTTGGATCAGTGGACTGATCAGGGCATGCACCATTGCAGTTTAGTTGAGTTTAGTTTTCCACATTTTCGGATTCCATATTATGTATCTACATATTATGCTCGTAGTTACCATGCAGTGGGTTCTGTGTATGTATATTTCCTTGGATAGAATATCATCTATCTGTGAGCAATGTCAGTAAAGTGCGCTTAGGTAAGTATAAAGGACGAGCTTAATCTCTCCCCCTCACTTTCACTCGTACTCTGTGTGTGTGTGTGTGTGTGTGTCCCCTCGCTTGTAAAAGCTACATTTTCCTATGACCTGTATGCATGTAGGATTGGAAACGTTTTGGTGCTTTTTCCATTACTTCCACTTCTTACGTTAGAACTTACACCAAAAAACGAGAGAGAGAAAGTAAAAGAAAATCAAGTGAAGCATTGTATATAGCTGTAGCGGTTGGTCGCTTGGTGTGTATAAGTGTGCACGTAGCTTCCTTTTATGTGTATGTATATAATGTATATGTACGTGATAGCTCCTATCCTTTCTCGTCATGAATCGAGAATCGGGATAACAGCTCGAATCATCCAGAAGAAAACAAAGAAGAAATCGTAGTCTTCTTTGCCCTCTCCTGTTCCCTCTACATCCAATCCTTCGTGGATGAGGCTTACTCTGCGGATAAAAGTGGAAGTACCATATAGTGAGAGAGATGGATAGGTAGGTACATACATACATACATACGAAGGGGAAAGGGAACTCTCGCTCTCTATCTCCTTGTCTGTAGTATTCCATCAAAAAAAAAGTTTTCTGTAGAAATATGTCCTGGTATCGATAGAATAGGAATGGAATGTGTGTATTTTTTCTGACTGTATGAATATATGTAAAAACAATATGGACATTGATATCATGCATATGTATATAAATACATAGTTTGTTCTAGTACGTGAATCTATCCTCAAGTTCATTTTTTCTTTTAAAAAATACATAAAGGGAAAGGGAAGGAGACAGGAAGGGAAGGCAGGCATGCACGAAAGTCAAGAGAGAGGAATGAGAAACTGATAGATATTTGAAGCAACATTGCACTGAATTCAGAATCCAGACTTACCTTTAGTTCTCCATTTCCTTGACTGTTTACTCAGTCACTGTAGGATAGAAGGCAAAGAAGGAGACGAAAGAAAGAAAAGGGAAAACCAAAAGAGTAGACAAGAGGTCGGATAAAAGGGAAAGAAAAATAAAGTTAAGTTTTCTCTTCCTCAAGTGGAAAAGGCAATTGCATAGAGCAATTTTGTTTTGAATTACAGCAGGATTTAGTTTTAGGCATTTGACTTTTTGGGAAAAATATGTTGAAATTTGAAATATAGTACATGTACATACATACGTATATGCACATATGTATATGCATGCAGATATTCATGTTTGCTTTGCATCTGCCTTTGATACATACATAACTCACTGAAGATTGACTATGATTTATATGTAATGTAGTTAGTTTGTACAGTTTTCTGTCGGGTTTATTCATTTGAAATGTAACGAATTAGATCTATGGCGAATATTTACTTACAATCATGACATGTAAACATCGTGTTTGCCATTATCAAAATGGTAAATGGCCGAAATGGATTTATGGCAATCAGGAAATTTTATCCACAATCAGATTGTATACTACATGTACGCGGGTCGAGTGACATTTCGACACCAATAGTATATATATATTATATATACAAGTGCTCAAATAGTAGCCGGGGGTTACTATAAAAATTTTTTCGTGTGTTCATAATACATTTAATAAGACACCGACAGACTAGTATAGAGCCCCAGTTACCGTATGGGTTTTTACGGTAATGTATGCAATACCTTTACATTCCATTTACTTACCAACCTAAAAGGAGTGTGTCTTTTTATATATGTACGTGGAAGTGTTTCTGAGTTACTGTTTTGTGCAACATTTATGAACATAAACTTCATGCGTTATGCTGTAGTTATATAACTTTGAAACATTGTAAACTCGTCAAGCTTTGCATGATAATGTGGAATGACACTTTGAATTTCCTCTTCCCTTCTTTAGACTCATATGAGTTTCCTATCTGATTGACAAATCCAGGTTGAGAGACTTTCGTGTCAAGCACAGACATAGATACTTGATGATAAATTCCAGTCAGCCGTAATGGTGCATCATCACTCATATTTATAGTGATCAGTATTAGTCCCCACAGTATCTTGGATCATAGTTAACATAAAGCTAGAGGTTCATTTATTTACCATTTTCACCTTGAATTATTTAGTGTTTCTCGCTCTGAATTTTATCACGGCGTTTTATGCCATTTGGAAACTGTGCTTATTTGTTTGTTGTTCGAGTTTTTCTTCGTGTAAGTTCTCTTTAGTCAAACATACACAGAGTAAATTTTAATCATAATACGCTTGGGCTGTTTTCAAGCATTCCATGATAGTTATTGTGTACACATTGTACTTAAAACTTGAAAATGTTGATGCCACTTACAAGTCGCCCTTGATGATTGTTTGAATCTGTTTTGCTTGGACACTTGTTATCTTTGGATTTGAATCAGATTCCTAATATTAAAGCATGTCAAATTTTCATTTTCGAGGAACATCTCCATGAAAGTATGCAGAGAGTAAAAATTGAAACAAAAGTAAACAAACAAACTACTTGCTGGTTTTTGGAATTCTATGCATATTTAATGCGTCCCGTGAAACAAGAGTTTTATACTAAAATTAGTTTAATACATTAAATGTCGAGAACATTTTATTATCCAGTACATAATTTTATAGATTTAGTGATGGACGTGTGACGTATTCTAAGAATTAGTTATACGAGATATGAGCACTCTCCTTAACAGACTCTGAGTAAATAATAAATGCATAAAATCTACGTAATCCGAAAGCATTTGCATATGTAAGATATAATATTATGCCATAGTAAAATGTACGTCCAACATTTCAATATACAAATGCCATACATCTGAATAGTATGTAATATATTATTCAATAATATATTATATTCGATGCCTTATTGTTCGAGTTTGTTGGCTATGCCATAACTGTAAGGCATGACATCTTGCTAAGTGTTGAAAAGAAATATCATTATGAATGAACTACGAACTAGAACTATTAATGAGTGGTGTGTGTTCTTGTGTGCAAGCTTAGACTCTCATCACATGTGCTGGAATTTGTTTATGTGTGTGTATTCAGTTTCGTCGCTGTCTGCGCCTTTATATATGTACATTGATAGATATATATTTATATCCTTGTTATGTAACTAAAAGGCAGAGCTAATAAAGCCAGAATGAGAGGGCTCTGGAAAAGGCGCCATTTAATTTGGCATGCTCTCCTCTCTATATTCTCATCTACTTTCGTTTCTTCTTGGGGAAGTACTTTGGTTTGGTGCATTGGTGTTCGCAGAGCTGCTCAAAGTATGTACCACATACACATATTACATGTACAGTGTACATACTGCATGCATATTTAGTTTAATGTCCTTGCTTGCTTCAAGAACGAAACGGCTTGAGCAGCCAACATGTATTTTACTGAAAGATTTGAGGGAGTTGGATCTTATGCATTTTGCCTTTTACTCTTTCCACTGATGATGTTCGTACTATAGATCTCGAGTCGGGTCACGGTTTGGTCCATGGAGAGATGGTTGAGTGAATATTCATAGATGGTATAATATTTTAATAATGAAACGGGAGAATGTTTCGACATTACAACTAACGTACCATTGAATTTACTCGTTAGATTTTATGAGGGAAAAGACTGGAAAAGCTGTAGTATATATATGAAAGAAAATGAAAGAAATAGAGATTGAAAGTGGAAAGTGGGTGGGGACAACATGGGGGGTGGAGGAGCGGGCGTATTATAAGGGCATATAACTATAATCATGCGTTTTTTTGTTTAGTATATTATACAGAAGGGTAGTAATCGTATTATGGAAATGCTCAAAATAGTTTTCTGTAGTGGATTATTTGGATTAGTTTCATTTTGTTTTCAATTGTTGAGAATGATAATGTTTTTGCAGCTTGCTATCCTTCCCTTCTTGTTATATTATTATAATATTTTAATGATATATCAAGGAAAGCTGCTCGTGGGCATCACCAGAATGTTCGGTATTGTAGACCTCACTCCAAGAAAAAAATATTCTAGACATTTTGGGTGCAAGGAAAAAAGCATAATGTATGCAGTATGCAATATGTGAAGCATACGTAGTACGTAGGTCTCATTGTGGCTATATCCTATATCTTGCCTGTTTCTAGATAAAAATTCGTTCTTTTGTACGTCGAATGATCTATTTTAGTGTTCAGGTTGTCAAGCCGAGTTACCTGCGAGGTGAGAAATGAGTAAACCTGATTATCCTCGGTGTGTACTTACTTCCTGCCACTGTCTTGTTAGAACCAAGTGGCATGAAATTACGTATAGATATAGAATCTATAAGGCTTACTTTGCATAGTTCAGAGCTTTAGATATGCTTGTGTTATATGAGTTTTCTTAAAGTATGTAGTTTAGTTTATACCCATGTTATATGCTATGAACTAAACAAGAATGTTACGTAAAAGAAGTGTTGTAAAAAGTCACACCAAACAATGATTGTGCCACAACTTGTCTTGTTCTTAGCATGTTGCGCCTATACGTAACTGGGAAAAAAGAAAGTAACCTTGGCATTTGTTTGAAGTCACGAATTTTAAGACAACACCTTGTAGCTCATTCATTTATGAGCCATGAGCCTAATTAATAGCAAAGGAGGGTACTCCATAAGGTTAGAGGGCATTTTGAAGATGTTTGCACACTGTGTTTCCAAAGTGTCAAAAGAAAA
>JAQIVE010004642.1:0-14221 GCA_034698285.1 Sminthurinus bimaculatus | reverse complement strand
TCAGCGGATTTTTAATAATATTATCCAACACATACATACATATATAACTATGTATGTATTTTACAATCACTTAAGACCGACACGCACAGTTACATCAACATCCACGGCAGCCACTAATACAATATACACACTTATACATACACAGGTAATAGGTGTATAATGTACAATAATAATAATAGGAATAGTATAGAAAAGAAGCAGAAAAGATATGCTAAATTGCTAAATGTTAATAGTAATAGGAGTTAACGTAACCTGCCCCACAACTTCTGAATTCTTCATACTGCCTTCTTCTACTTCTTCTTCGAATCAGTCATCATCACTATGTATGTATTGCCATGTTGTTGCTATTCCCCCTAATATATATATTATTTTATTTTATATTATAATGTATTCACTAATATTTTCCATCGACTATCCACTATCTACTCTATCTACACAAGATTTTTCTCTCATCTGAATCTAAATCTCAGTTCATTTGATTGGAGTTTGGAGTTGGCGTTGAATATTAGCAATTGAAATGCAACGATGTCGATCCTTCATTCTGCCAGTAATTCCCATAATAATAATGTAATAGAATACTACTAGTATCTAGTATGGTATAATATTATAACTATCTACTATAATGTCTGGTTTGTCGTATGTATCTACTTTCGACTATGAACTTTGAAGATAAGTAAACATTTAATCGAAATTCTCATTCTCGCTCTCTTCCAACAGATTAAATGTTAAATGCATCATGTAATAATATATCATATCATTGAAAAAAGTTACAAGGTATATATTATGAGGTATGTAAATGATAATAATAATAATAATGCTTAATAATTCTTCCGACTGCATAGTTTTAATATACTATAGCAGTAATTATTATTGTTAATTTTTCTATACCGAGTATGTATATTATGCTATGCAGACTTTAAAGTTAGGCACACATTTCAATGCAGGATCCAGACACTTTAAAATGCTTTTAAATTATATCAGGTAATACATACATAGATTGTAAGTACCGTAAAATGACAATTATAAAACACAGCTAGTGATGACAATGACGATGTTCATCATCATGACATTCTAGTATGTATTATGTGTTGTGTATGTATTGTGGTATTTAAAGGTGATACAACTGTACGCTGTTCAATGTGTACACTGTACAAGTATTTACGTACTGTACATTCTATTTTTCCTTTCTCTGTTCACACTGGTGAGAAAAAGAAAGAACCAGCATAGTTTTTTCTTCTTCTTTGATGGTCAACAATGCAGTAACAATGAAAATAGAAAAAAGTCACTGCGGCGCCCGGGGACTTCTACTTTTGACATTTCTTCCGCAAAATTCGCAATCGAGAAGAGTAAAAGAAAATATAAGTATTGTTTGGTAAAAGGTAAAAGTATGTAAAAAACTACCAATCTTGAAAATCAAAATTGTAGTACAGCATAGACAGCTCAAATTTTATTAAAATTTACAAAAAAGTCACCTTAATTCTCCAATTTACATAGGATTTAAATAATTTAATCAAGTAATACATACTTAATAAGTATGAAAAAAACTGTCACATCATTCTATCCTTCTGCCTCAAAGCCCAGTTAAAAAATATAATATATTATTTTTTTGATGACCATGACTGACATGTGAACATTGATTATTGAATATTTTACTCCATCAAAAAAGATGACTGATGTTGACTTGCCCGAAAATTTGTTCGACACGCGCACGGCTGGGACTCTGACTATGTCTATGGCTATGCGTCTATGCGACTACAACTGTGACATGAAGAATATTGTATGTATAGATAGTATTATACGTATCACAGATTGAGTAGGCACTTATTAATGTGAGATAAATTGAAAAATATTATGTTCGTCATATTGAAGTTTAAAATGTTTAAATCAATGTGTTCGGAAGATCATGGCAATGATGAGGATGAGAATGAGGATGGGACTATGTATGTATGTATGTATGTATCGAGAATTGAATATTGAGGATTGAGAATGTGGTCAAAGAACTTCTTGAGCTCAAGCCGACAACTTGGGCTTTCAACTTTTATTGTATTTAACTGTACACAGGGTATCTGTTCGATGTAAATATCAAGTAAGTACGATGTTCCTACAAAACTATTACATGGTCCATCCTAACTACTCGCCTCTTATATTATATTCTTTTGTTTATCTCCCTGTGTACACTCCGTACACATACACAGTACACTGTGAGAATGTGTGTACTAACGACAAGTTTGTAATCACCACACGCTCAGCATACTAAATGAAGTATTAATGGATTATTAAACTTCAATTCTTTTTACATGAGCAAATTGAACAATGCGATTTCGTTTCCACCCCTGCTTACACACACTGATGACTGAAGAGGGAGCGGAGAGAAACGAATGGGCTTTGCATGGCTGTAAACAAATGTCAGCTTGTTTCATCTCATTTTCAAATTTATTTTCGTGGCCCATCTACTTAACTACATGAATACACGAGGGTCGTCAGTTTTCAGGTCTCCAGGTTCACGTTAAGTCTCATTATCGCATAACCTAAACCTACAATCGTTGATAAATTTGCGACATTTCTCAAGGGTCTACATCTTCATTTAATTAAATTTAAAATGCTCAAATTTATTCCCGAAACCTATGTTGACTAACAATCAGCTGTGGATATTGTATTAAATTGTTTGCATATAAGATCAGGAAGAAACTGAAAATGCTGAAATGATTGTATATGTACGTGTAAAGGGCAATGTATAGTCCTACAGGGATTTGATACAAAATCGTTTCCTCGTTAGGGAAATCTCAAACTACGAGCGTAAAAGCATTGTGAACGAACTATGATGTATCTACAGTTAAGATTGAGAAGCAAATAAATATTATTTTTAGATAATAGGAAACTTGTTTGTATGCAGAGGTAAACAACGAATGAGGAAATTGAAAATTGGACTCTCGCACAGTTTATGTACCTACAAGCTATAAGATATGAAAAGAGGAATAAGAATGGAAATGAACCTTTACTGTTTAGCGTGGACAAAGTTTGTACAGCTCTTAAAAAGGTTTAAAAAGTCAAGTGAACGAGACGAAAGACAAAGCTTCTTAACGATAATTTATTATGTATGATCAATGTCAATAATTTCTATAGAGTCTGCTAATTAACAGGATTGTTTTCAACAAGTTTGCAAAATATTATACATATTTATTATACACAGTATAGGCGGATTTTTCCTAAATGCTTGTATTTAACGTAAGTACCTAGATACATAGACTGTTTTTATTTAGTTGTTGAAGGAAGGATCAAGTGATTAGTTGTTGCTCCACATAAATTAAAAAGATCAACACTGTGTGTTTAAAATATATTATACCTAGGTACTTCATCATGATCAATCAATCTTCTCCATTTTGGTCGTGTGAGCTGCCCTGTGCAACTCTTATACAATTTTACGACACTAAAAGTTATTGCCTATTAGGGCAAAAGGAAGGAGATACTTTAACTATGTTTGCTTTGTGCAGACACGGACAAAGGCAGCAGGCAAGGGGAAAAACAAAGAATCAGTGTACAAGTAAATACTTAATGAATCGTTATTAATTATGATTCCTGATGCCACTAATGAATGAAATGAAAGGTTTTCCCTTCTTTTTCTAATCCGAGATGCAGTTTATACATGCATGTATGTATACAGAGAATAGCAAGAACAATGAATAGCTCAGTCAGCTTATGTCGATTAACTTTCTCCTTTGTATGTTAACACAATAATCGTGTACTTTTTAATCTGTTTTGGGCACTGCCTACAATAGTTTTTTTGGCAAATATACTTTGTTGAAACAGTTTTGCACAGGGTAATATTTTCGCATATATTATTTAGTCATAAAGTTCCAATATACATAGATTCCGAAGGACAGTTCTTATTTTGATATACTAAAGGTGTCAATTGATACACGTAGTAAGTCCATTAAAACGGAACTAAAAACATCTACCGTTGAAACGTCACCCAGACAAAAACAAGGAGAATACATGCCAGTTTCTTCAGTGTTTGAGCATTTCCGATAGCTGATCAATCATGATTCGACCCGGTACATTGAACGGGACATCTGAAGAGCGAAATGAACCCCGATTTAGCCTCAAATACTGCAAATTCCGGATTTTTTCGCTGTATATCCCGTAAGAAAATGAACATCCAGGAAGTCCAGAGGACGTGGCTATTTCTTTCGCCCAATCAACTTGGGGGGTGCCAATTAGGCATGCCATTATGTTGTTTTGCCTCTCTGTGCTAATTTTGAGACTTTAAGAAATAGAACCAAACCATTACTTCTATTTTCAGTTCATTTCCACGAGCAAGTCAACCATGCTCACTTGCAAATGCTGGTCTCGGGGAATGACTGGGGATATTTATTTAAACAACCGCCGTCTCGATTCAACGTCATCGCCGGTCTCCCCGATTTGAGACTATGGAGAAAGTACACGGATTTTCAATTCCCGCAAATTTTTACACATTCTACACATAAACATAGACATTTTTCTCATCTTTATTTTGAACTAAATATGTATCACAGTTAACATGCATGTAGTAATCTTAAACTTTCTTTAGTATTTTGTGTTTTTAATTGAAGAAGGGAACTCTCGATTCCCAATCATTAGTACATAGTTGTAAAAAAAGTTTTTTCGCTTACACTCGCTGACAGTATGAAATACGAAACGCGCACAAACACTTATTTCAAGATGTTAGGTATTAGAAGTAAAATGCATAAACTGAAATGTAAGTGTTTGAATACTTGAGTGTGATATGTGTATGTATATTGTAATAATTTGGAGCATTATAATATATGCATAAAATCTGCATAACGTTAATCTTTGCAAAAAGGGAAAAGCAACATGATTGTACTGTTGAACATATTTCTCTTTCTCTTTTATTTTCTCTCTGCTCTTTCTCTCTCGCAAATAATCCTAGGCAATTAATTATCTTATGTAGTGTCACTTAAGGTGTGATCCCAGTCCAAAAAGCGTACAAATTTGCATGATTTAATATTTTCGGCAATCCGTAATGTGTATGTGCATTACTAATAATATTATCATAATTAATTAGCTTTGCTAACAACCTCAGCACATAATATTATGTATGTGCTGTAACACACAATATCTCCACCAACTCACCCCTCGACTTAAACCTTACATTTTTTTCCATTGTACTACATTTTTTACATTTATTTTCTATACCTACTTTGTCAATTTTAAAATCTGAATGAATATATAAACTGTATACATGATATATGAACATGAATATTTACGATTGTGGAGAGAAAGGGAAATTAATATAAATAAATCTACAAGTTATACTCGCATATTGTACATTGTATACCTTTTTTCCTTTTATATTATTAATTTATAATGTCGTATTATAATAAAAAATAGTACTATTAAATGAGGTACAGGTACGTACATGTATAGTACACATTACCGATAAGTTACCAGGCCAGGAGACAGCGCAAAAGAATTATTTTATGCATATGTATACTAATTCTTCATAAGTTAAAAGGTACGATTTGTACATAGTGTGTCTGACCTATAGAAAATGGAATTAAGGATTAAGGTAAGGTTCAGCAAAAAATAAGCATGTGAAGTATACACATACAAACTTTGAGGTACAAGTTTGAGCTCGATCTTTAGCACTCTCCCTTAAAATTTAAAATTAATATACATATACAAAGGTCACTTTATTCGTGTAGTATTTATTTAGTCCATTTTACTATAAAGCTCTTATGTGTGTATAGTACATATATAGCCAGTAGTCCTCTGAATTGGATTGAGGAGCAACAAGAACAAGTGGAAGGAATTAAATAAATACCTGAGCTCTATTATACTAAATACATTATTATTATCCTCAAAAAGTCTGTTTCAAAAAGAAAAAAGGTAACCGATAAAGTTCACCGTTTGTAACAAATCTAATAGATAATAGAAAGAACTTTGAATGTACTTTTATATAAATTTAAATGCGTACGGTATATGTATGGGATGGCCGCTCCATTCCTAAAGACAAGTTTTAAAATTCTTTTTTCTTTAGCAGTTTATCTTAGACTTGCAAATGGTTGGTATTGGCAAGCATAAGGTAATACTAATAAGTATAATATAATATAATATAATAGAAAGAAAAGAAAATCAAGTTTCTCCCGACCAACGAGCAGCCATCTCATCATAAGTCTATACTCTATATGCAGTTATATATCTATGTTTTTCCTGTATCTTTGAGAAAAGGACGACACAGCGACAACGACAAAATACTTATACAGTAACTAATATACTGATAAAATATACAACATGATGAGTAAAATGTGTATAAAGTAGATTTTTCTTGATATTACACGCATTTTTATAAGTATCTTTGTAATAATGTTATAAGGGTAACTTTATACGTATGGAGTATGGATGTTATGAAGTAGGTATGATCTTCAAAGATATTGAATCGGACAGTTTTTTGAAGCAGGTTGATAATGTTGACTGTTGATGTTTTTGTACAGGAGAGACCCAGCAGTGATTCTGTTTTGTGAGCTGTGATTTGTGATTTGTGTGTGTACTATCTGCTGTCTCTCTGTGAAAACGAAGAAAAGACAGAGGCGAACACAAGAAGACCAAGAAGAAAGAAGAAAGGCTTGGCAAATATGTCGTTTATTCGTTCTAGACTTCTTCTAAATTATGCAAATGAGGCTCATGTGGTATTTGTAGTTGTGAGTATGGTTTATTCTACGGACAGAGAGGAGCGAAATAAATTATGTATGTGTATTATTATTACTATTGTACACACACACACACACACACTCTCTGAAGAAACTTGGTGTACATGTAATATTAGTAATATTATTATAAAGTTATCTATAAAATAGAAGAGTGTATTTACAATACACAAGTTGAAATGGTATGGAAATGTTTTTAATTTAATACAAATTCCTATATGTAAGTATGTGGTATGGATAACGAGAAAACTTGTGACTTGCTGAGACCACAAGTAAATACGACTATGACTATATACACAGATAAAAGTTAAAAGGGTATGGATTTATTTATTAGCAACTCTCCTGGCTCGAAAAAAACAAACTAAATGCCAGGTTGAAAGATTCTTACAAGTGCAAGAACAGCATAGAAACTGCCATATTATACAAGTTTCAGAACTTCCAAAATACAATTATATAAGTATTATACACAAACCTCAAACTTTTGTGCAGATATTGAAAATTTTAGAACAAATCAAAGTTCAAATGTTTGATTCTTATTCTGATTGATTTCAACCTTCTTTATCAAATTTACATTGAAATTTTGAACTAATTCTAAGGCGTCAATGTAAAATGAAGAAGTTTTTTCTGTTTGACTAACTGATGAGTTATTATTACAGCATATTGAATTAAAAGTTTCGCGTAGTATTTACCTTCAAGGAAAACATTTGAACCAGCATAATATTATAATTAAAACAGCAGAGAGGAAAATGATGAAGTAAATACGTGTATAATATCAAGATATGATATGGAAAGCAATGAATAAAATCTCAAGGAAGAAAAAGAAGAGATGGGAGAGAAGAGCAAGTGATGAATGAAAGCACAACACACATAATATAATAATGAATGAAAAGAAAAGAAGAAGGAAAGTGCACAAATGTTAATAGGCGTAGACGATCATTTACCATCAAAGTCTTCTGGGCATATTATATATTTAATTTAATGTACGCGAGAGAATCAGAATCAGAATCAACATGAAACATCTGTCTGTTTTTTATCAGTGTGCTTCAGCATTTAACACACAATATAATAACTAGTTAATAACTATTACAAAAGTATAAACTTATTACTTATATATGTGTATAATATGTGTGAAAGAAATTAGCTCATTTATAATTCTCCAGAGCACCCTCGTAAATCGTAAATAGGGAACATAATAGTAAAAGTAAATGGTCCTCATAAATAAATAAGTCATACATTTTTTGTTTTTTCTCCTTACTTTGTATATTTAACATTTAGGTGATCAGAAACTAATACGATGTGTGCAATGTGGGATCAACAATTTATGGGTATTAACTATACTTACATATATACAATGTTTACCCATCTATCTAATGTGTAATGTATATTCAATAATCCTGGTCATATGGCAAAAACAGTCGAATGTCATAACTTTTACCATGACTCCGACTCGGTCGTCATAATATCATAATTTATTAATATCCAATATCTAATGTAGATAATTATTACAAAAGTAAGACGTATAATATTTGTATGCCTAAAAGTATATTACGTATTGCAACGAATTTCAGGTTAACAAAATGCCCGCATAATCCACTGACTGAACATGTCACGATTATTATCGCACAACGAGAAGAACATAAATTAAAACCACAATCAATAGTATTTTTTCATTCCCATAAAAAATAAAAATGCATGCCATTTGCATAGAAGCTGTTTGTAAAAAATGTCCCATTTTTTTACAAACATTCAACCTTTTGACGTTGAAGGTTGAAGCACATTTAAAGACTGTGGAGATAATGGTCAAATAAAAAGTGAATTGAAAATGTCACATTTCAGGGAATCAGAGATGTCCCACAGAGCTCTTTTTTTTGTACCTTTACATACATAGGTACACACATACATATGCATACATATCGCCCCTTTCTTTCTTTTTCACTCACCGCCGTTTCCCTTTTTCTTTCACATTCACAGTCACATTTCAACAAGAAAAAACACCCTCATCATCTCAATCTCACGTGTGTATCGTCGGCTTTTGGTCTTCCTCCTCTTCTTCTTGTTCTTCAATATCATGATCCCATACTCAGATGATATTTTCGGCTTCTCACTTCTCATCTTTCTTCTTCTTCTCCACAATAAAACATTTCCATTTTCCTTTGAAGATCTCAATTACATTGTTATTATTTTTTATTATTGTTCCACTTGATTAGCTCCGATGATATGATACGATGCGATATGATAAGATGTACCTATATACAATGCATTCGATACATAATACATAATGCTGAGACGGATGAATTCATCCATTCTTTTTATGTTCATCCCGAGGGCCTCATCCTCCTCGTCTCCCTTCAATTTCAAATTTCAGCCTCAAAAATCATATCAAACCAGACCAGACCAGACCAAGAATGAACCACATCCAAAGAGCCAGAGCCAGACCAAAGCCTGAGGGTCCAGAACAAAACCAGGACCAGCTTCATCCTCCTATCCCTTTTTTCCATCGTCGTATGTACTATACACTATACACATACTTATAATCCAATAGATGTATAACAGCCTCTATTCATACAAATAACTTATATCGTATATTGTATAGTGCTTTCCCTTTTTACACCACCTTGATTCAATTGATACCTTCTACTTCTATATCTATGCATGTACATTGTACAATTGTACATGCAGAGAAGGAACAAGTGTGCACAGGTTGATACTTATGACTATTATTGTTACATCCTGGAATTATTATTATAAGCCGACCAGGAATTTTCATACACAACTTTACATACATACATACATACATACATAAATGGCCCAGTTTATACACTACAAACCTCAAAACCTCAAATATGTGTAAATAGTATCCTCAACACTCAAGACAAAGTATGGAGCATGGACCCTGATTTTGATTTTACTTTTCCCTTTCTAATTTCCCATCTTCCGCTTGCTTCTGCCCTTGCTTTTTGGTCCACATCAGGGATTGTAAAAGCATTAGGACTGAGCCACTGAACAAATCCACTGACTAAATACATACATACATATTATTTTATCACACAGCTGGAAGAAGCTTCAAGAATTTTCCTCCGTCATAATGTGCGAGAGAAACCTCTGTCTTTGCTCACTATCTATATCTCTCTCTCTCTGATTGTCTTTAGCACTTGGAAAATGTGCTTTGAGTTTTATTTTCCTGGATGATTTCTAAACCTCTTACAAAAAACCAGAGGGAGAAATTTAGAGTCAAAAAGCATGTACAAGATATCCTCAGTATACATTATACATGCATAATGACGATTGAAACATTTATTGTTGTAAAGCATTTTTTCTAAATGTTATATACCTAGCTGTGTTTGTATAACGTGTTTCTTCAGTTTATCAGCAAGGGTTTGTCATATATCAACATATATCTGGAGATTTTTTTGCACGAGTAAAATTTTGTCATCGGAAACTCATGGTTTTTTGGTGTCATTATGGGCCAAAATCGAAGTTCGTCGACTCCGAAACAAAATTCTTCTTGGCCTCAATTGTGTATCAATGATGAATGAGAAAATTATTTGCGCCGTCTCGTCGTTTCTAGCGACGAAAAAAATACTGAGGAGTCGATTTTAAAGGAAAAGTAAAAATTTCATAAAATCATAATATTTTAACAACAATGTTTATATGTCTACAGTTTTGACGCTTCGCTCTCATATGGCGCGGCTCATAAATGCGAAAATTTGGATGTGTACAAATATTCTGGACGCACTGTATATTATAGTAGCTGATGTTTTATGTGTATGGACAACATGGAGCATATAGCTATACATTATACATAATATGTATGCTGTTAAGTAATGCATCGAAAAATGATATATCATTGTACACTGTATACATACATATAAGCAGTGTGTAGTTGTGTATATGTGTAATGTGTATGTATTGTTGTTGGAGGTTCGGCTGGCTGACTGAGTGTAGAGGACTAAAAGCCTCGAGAGTATTTAGAAAAAGGCAACACCAAACTCACACAGACCAAAGGCAAAAAGAGAGAGAAACAGGAGAAGAGAATGAGCAAAAGCAAATGCAGCAGCAAGTTTAACCAAAACCAATCCAAGCTCCAAGTCCAACTACTACTTACTAACTACTACACACAATATTACTAACCCTCACTCATCGTGGTGGATGATATGGAAACAGAGAGAGAGAGAGAGAGAAGAAAAAAGAACACCCCCATTAGATTATAAACCCCCTGAACAACAAATTTTCACGATGGAATGTCAATCCTCTTGCCAAATTACTCTTACGTCTATCCTTCTACTACTATGTATGTTAACTAAATTGTAATTAAAAATTGAATGTACAAAACCTCCCAAAATTTTGATAGTATTCACCATGATTAGAAAACAAAAGGGATGTCAACTTTTACTTATATTGTTCATGTATATTATGTATATTTACTATTTACACTTTGATTTAATTCTGATTTAACAAAAATATGGTATAGAAACATCTGTATCATCTTTCATTTCTTCTTTTCTTCTGTGCATACATACAGGAGAAACACAAGTAGTAGTTGACCAAAGGAATTTAGCCGAGGAAGGAAAAAAAACCCAGGAGAATGGATTGAAAAGCGGCAACATGGTAAGCGGAATTTTACCTGTACGACTACCTTTCTGTATTAACTTTGGATTTAACACAACAACAAGTTGAATTTGAGTTCGTTTGTAGTCTCCTCGAGTCTGAGTCTCAAGTTATCCCTCATGGCAATTTACCATTTACCATTTATACCTGTGTGTGTATGTGTGTGTGTATTAAGTATTATGCATGTATGTATATGTACATGTCTATTTATTTTATGTATTTCACTTGCCAACATTGAATCGACTTGACTTGACTTGAACATCCCCTAGATCGTCGATCCCTCTTCTCTCTCTCTCTCTCTCTCTCTCTCTCTCTCTCTATGTGTGTGTGTGTATGAGTGTGTGTAGTATCATATCCATTTGGTTCTGTCCTATTGGAAATGGCCTGGAGCAGCCCCAACCACACAGAATTGAACAGGCAAAGTACAGGTAAACTAGCCAACTAGCTAAAGGAAACCATCAGAGCCAAGTTTTGAGAAGGTGAAGAAGAAGGCAAAGACGACGGCCACGACGACAACGATACTTGAATTTACGGCGACGACCAAAAGTAATTCAAGAAAAATACACAAGATATACATATACATATATATATAGACATATAAACACACTCATATATGTATATAATAAATACAAGTATACACACAAAAATACAAATATATAATACATACATACATACGTTCGCAATAATAATAATCACCATCGTTATCCCCATTATTGCCGTCATAATATAATACAAAATATTATATTATACAGAAAGAAATTTCGTCCGTCTGGAGAACATGAAATTGAAATAAACAACATGTGTTTTGTGCTTTGAGTTCAATCAGTTGATAAATACATATATAGTTGAAATTTGATTTCTTTGGAAAAAGTGAATGGTTCGGCGTGTACAGCCAGCTCCTTCCATCAAATTGATTGGATTTGAATTGTGCAGTGTTTGTTCTTGTTTTCAAAAATATTATTATTTATCGTTCTCGTTGGTGATGGTCTAAGATTTTTAGATTTTGAAATCTATAATATTCAAGATATTTATCGTTTTCGGTTTGTGCTGTTCGTTTTACATATTGTATTAGTTTGGTTTGGTTTGATTGAAGATTGAAGAGAGTGTGTGAATTAAAAAATACCTGGAAAAATAATAACCTGTTGGATTTGCCTTTTCTTTGGAGATTTCTTCACTTGTTTTTTTGTGCGGTTTTTCAAGTTAAACCAGAGTTTGTTTGTTTCGTTTTTTTAAATTCAACCCATTTCACTTTGGATTTGAATTTTAATATTCGGATCGCTTCTTCATTCATACATGGATCTATAGCATTGTATGGTAAGTGACTGATGAACTGTGATTTGATTTTATGTACAAATTTTGTTAGCTTTTGAAGCATGATGATAATTTGGCAAAATTATGAAATTTGTGGTGAATGAATATAATGATATAAGTGTCAGTATGTCAAAAATTTTAAATAGATTTTCCAATGTGAATATATGAGATTAAATGAGATGACTGTCATGTTCATGTTCATCTAATGTTCATCCTACCTGTTATGCTATAGTGTATAGTTTAATGTCGATAGATTGGATTATAACATACACAATATAATATAACTAAACAAAGTACAGCTATTTAGTTGAAGAAGAAGAGGAGAGTTGAGTGTGCTCAAAATTGAAGTTTCAATACATAAAAGTCAAGTTGTTGAGAAATGTGAATGTGACGGATTTGGACATTACTTACGGCAATATAATATGTACTATTATACTAGGAAAAAGGCAGGAGCAACAGAGAGAGAGAGGAAAAAAGACGTCGTCGTCATCCCTCAATACAATATACATACATACATGTACATAAAATATATCTGCTTGTATGTGATGACTATATAGTCTGATATATCATGTATTTCTGTACATATTATGCGTATGTGTATATGTAAATGTGTGTATGTGTGTGTGTGTTGGTCAGGTATTACTTCTATCTGACAGGTAAGAAGAAGAAGAAGAAGCAGCAGCAGAAAAGGTTGTTCGTTCTTCGTTTTCTGCTGCCTGCTTTGCTGTGCTTTGCTCTTGAATGTGGTTTTTTCGTGACGTCCTCCATTTTGCTCATCTGTAGCTATAATATTGTAAATATTGTACGATTCGATACGATACAGCGTTTGCCCAGTGGTCAAACTATATTATTATAGTTTCTCCATTTTTTCCTTCATATTTTGTACTGCCAGCCGAGTTGTCCAGAATCTTCTTTTCATTTACATGCGATGAAAATCATTTTTCTTATATGACAAGCAAAGCATTGTCAATTAAAAACTATTTCAGAATCACCGGCACCGGTGACAATATATGAGTACGTTGTAAGTTGTATAGTCAAAGAATATTCTTAATGAGTTTTTGCTTTAACTACATAATATGTTTCAAAAATGAACCTCCTAAAAATGTTAGACTGAACTATATAATCAATAAATATTTGTGACTTTCAATACTAACGATTTTTCAAAGTCTGCAGAGTATAATGTCTTGATTCCTTATTTTTGATGAATAATATCCTCAATGCTCACACACTCCCGTTTGGAGGAAAATAATGTGGAAATTTATTGGCAGAAGCGTTTAAACATTAAAGACTAAAGTGGGGAAAATCAAGTCATTTTTTAAGAAGAAGAAGAAGAAAAATTGGTCGAACGTTTAAATTGAGAATTTTCTTCCCAACCCTTTCGCCAAATATGAATCTGTAAATGGATGGATGGAGTAATATCAAAATAATAGATAGAACATGGGCGGATTCGTGTGTGTGTGTGGATTCTGTATTGAGGCCAGAATACATTACTCATTGAGGAAGAGGATTCTTTCGTCTTGGTCTTCTGCTGTTGTTTTGGGGCCACGTGATGTAAGGATTGAGGAGAGTTTTATCATCATCAAGTGTGTATCTAGATA
>JAQIVE010004641.1:0-14221 GCA_034698285.1 Sminthurinus bimaculatus | reverse complement strand
TTCATTATTTACAGCTAACAGAAATTAAATGACCAGATCATGATGGAATCTGGTAGATTTTTGTATGCCATGTCTATCCGATGTACAATGGGACACTCTGGAACCCTGGACTTTTTTCTAAAAAAACCTGAACAAAACGGCAATTTATTTTTTCCCCACCCAATACATGTATACATACACATGGCACGGCATTGGACAGGCGAGAGAGAAAAATGTGGTGGTCGTGGGTGACTCTGATGGTGTGACAGCCCATAATTGTATCGTAAATGGTAAATGCTAAATGTAATTGTCCGACTTTGTTTGTACCTCATATAACATACTCAGGAGCAAAAGGCCTCACAGTCCCAGTCAGACTCAACTTTACTCTGTCCAGCTTACAAACACACACATACACACACTCTCTCAATCTTGTGAAGAGAAAAGGAGACGGAAGACAAACAGTGAGTGAATGAGTATATAAAGTGAAACCACACATATTCGTACACGTAATAACTTTTCCCACCGTCAACCACAGCTAAGCACGCATCCCATATCCCATACTTAGTATACGGATAGAGCAAGAAACCAGAAGGAAAAGGATTCAGAAAGAAAAAGAGAAACTAATATATCTCTGTATACGGAACGAGAAGACGAATAACTACTAGCCAACACTTTTGTATAGACACACTATATAAATATACGGTAAAATATACACACTACACACATATACATACACACAAGCATTCAACTCAAGTAAAAGCAGCCCAACCAAGGCAGTCAGCTAGCCATCACATCACATAGCATAACATCACAACACAAATCACGGGACAGGGAAAAAACTATCAAGATATAAAAACAAAAAATATCAAGCCAAATAAAGGGGAAAGGTTCCATAGAAAAGAAAGGACAACACAACATGGACAACATTGGACTCACACACATATGTACATAGTCGTCAGGTACATAGGCCCCTAGTATTACGTATAATAATGCATTGTATTATGTATCAAGTCCCTTTCTATTGCTATTACGTCCCATTTTCTCATCCAATCTTCTAATGCTCTCCCTTTTTGTCCTTTTCCTTGTGTAAAAAGTAACTCTCTTTCTCTTTCTCTCTCTCTCTCTCTTGTTTCTTTTCGCTCTATTTTTCTTGACTGTCTGTCTCCTTCCCTCTATTACTTGTGTCCTTAAACTGAGGGAGGGAAAACTAAAAGTACTAAATAGACTAATAGTAATCTTAAAGTCACTAGGGGGAAAAGAGCAAGGAAGAAAGTTAGAATGTATGTATGTATAGAGAGAGAGAGAGAGAGAGAAGGAAGACAAGGCAAGAGGACAGAGAAAGAGGAAACCATGGAGTGCTCCAACTATTTACTACATTTTTCTCTATTTTCTGCCTCTTTTCCTTTGAATCCTGATATTCTGCCATATGCCAGCTGTCATTGCACTTTCTCTGCATGTATGGTATTGTAATATGTACACTGTACACTGTACACAGACACAGTTCTCTGTCCTCTTAGTAGGTACGTAGCTTTGTCCTGCAATACCTTTGATGACACACCGGAGATATACATTGCTCCGCTATGCATGTAGATATGTGCACAAACGTTTTTCACTTTCCCCCGTTCTCTTTTCTTTCTCCACTTTTATCCATTCCATGCTATTCTTTTCACATACATACATATATGTATGTACATTCACATGTCGTTTACGGCTGGTTCTTGCTAAGCTAGTTTTTTTCTACTTGGTGTTCTTCTTTTTTACTTTTCTCCAGCATGTACTTGTACTTGTATATTTCTATGGCTGCTCTTTTGCTCTTTCCTTTATTCTTTTCCCTCCTTTTTTCATTCGTTTCTCTCTTTTTCTTGAGGCCTTTTTATATCCTCTTTCTCTCTTTCTCTCCAATCTAATACTCGACTCCCTCTCACTATTTTCACTGTGTGGCTCTTTCTTCGTCTCTTTTGACTTTTCTCCCCCGTCCCTCGCTCTGTCTATTCTCCGATATTCATTCACTCCTCTTTTCCCTTTGACTCCGCTTTTTCATGAGTTTTCGAGTATTCAAGCTCTGGAGCTTTGAGGATCGAGACTTTGCCATTGAGAATATAGCATCGCATCACATCACATCACATTGCCTTGCATTACATCACATTACGTTGATGTCACTGTTTAGGTTTTTAGTTGATCGCACCTTGAAAGTTGAACGTTTTCGCGTCAGTTTGTGTACATATATTCACTTTGTCCTTTTATCTATTTATATACATACATACATACATACATATGTGTGTATACATACGTACTTTTTTGTTTTTGATTTCTTGTCTGGGTACTTCTCTTGTGTATAAACGCGTCTTTCTCTGTCTCCATCCTTTTCTTTCTTCCCTCTTCATTCTTTCATTCTTCTGCTTCTTCGTTTGCCCTCTTTTGATGCTCATCGTCCTTTTGCTTTATCTTTGTCATCACCCATCAACCGACCGACATCAAGAGCAGGAGATGAATCAAGAGTCAGCATGAAGAGCAATAAAGGACAAAAAGTATCTCTCTATGTATACTATAACTTGGGCTCTAACACACAAAATGGTATATGTGCTCATAAACAATGTGCACAAAGTGAAAAGAATGCATTATATATATATATATATATAAACCTGTTTATTGCTATATATTGTGTCCGTATATGTATTCGGATTCGTATTCGTGAATGGTACTTGTGTGTGAAATGCAGGAGAAAAGGAAAAGCCGTACACAGCAAAACATTGCAAATAATCAGAGAAATGAGGGAGAAGGAAAGAAGTGGAAGATATTTTGCAATACACAGCGGATATTTCCCCATGTACATTGTATACATTGTACATATGTACAACATACATTGAAACATATTTTGTGCAGAGATAAAATGAAGTTGAGAGAAACAGAAGGAAAGGGGAAAAGGAGGAACAAAAGAAAATCATCACATGCTCTCATAATAAATATATACAGAAATACATAAGAAAAACGTACACACAAAATATATATACAGCAAACGGCACAGCATACATATGTACAGAGTTCGCCTCGCCTCGACACAGACAAGACACATGGACCATAAAAGCCAAGACATTGCACATAAAACCAAAAACAGCATCCAAAGACATAAATAGAAAATCTCCTGAGAGACAAATCAAGTCTATTTATCTGGAACTGAAGTTCCACGGCATTCACAATATCCACACTTTCAATGTCCAGCCCACGAGCATACACACATAGATAGGCCGAGACGACAATGATGACGATGACGATGCTCTCTCTGTCTCTTCTTCCACCTCCTCCTCTTACTCCGCGATCACATACACGTCGTATTTTACTTTTACTCTTAGATTTCGGCGGTGCTATACATAGATAGATACAAGCAACTCTATCCTCTTAGGTATCAAATCTAAACTATTTGGACCAACGATACGTGTGTAATATTGCACACATATTACTTATAGAGCATTTCTCAACATCCCATCGATCAGCCTCATGGAGTTTACGTCTCTCAAATGTCCAATGTCCATGTCATACCATATGTATATGTGTATGTGTAGATACATGTGAGATACAGATGGTTTATGTCCACATGTATGTATGTATTACATTGTGTATTATATAATACTGTAGCTAAAGAGAAGACTTTTGATAATGATTCCTCTTCCGGGCAGTAAAGGGGAAAAGGCAGAAGAGCAATGAAAAACTAGCGAGGAGAAGAAAGGCTGCCCAATAATAATATCTACTTTTTTTGACAAGACTATTAGCCATCAAGCCACATGTTAAGAAAGCGAAAAAAAGGTCGCAGGAAAAATTGCAAAAGATGACGAAGGAAAAGTGTCTCGAGGACATTTTCATCGTCATTATGATCATCAACATCCAAATGATTATGAACATAACCATTATTATCTCCATATATCTATCCATGCATGGAGGTATATAGCACAAAACTACGGATACATTTTATTATATACATATATTTTGTAGGTTAGGTCTTTCTCACCATAGAAGTCGATGAGCTGCTTCAACGTTTTCTCCAGGTCGTCTACTTTGTCCACTCCCAAAACGTCAGTTCGCCATGTCTCGATGTACACCACTGATATGGCCGTGTTTAGCTTTCGAAAGTACTAAATAGTGTATTGAAAAGAAACAGACAAACATCATAATGAAATACCGCAATCCATTACATGTATTTTATATTCTAAAACATCATAAAAGATAGAGTATAATATATAACGATAAACGATACAACAACAAAATTTTGATTCCACTTGACTTTAGCACATTAAATTGCGTAGGTAGTTGTATATTGTATACTCTAGAGTTCCAGGCAGCTAAATACAAAATTCATTAGAGAATATAATAATCACGATTTTCACTAGGGCTTTACTAAGCGCAGGAGCTAACTTGTATTAAAAAGTTAAGAGGTAGTTGGTCAGACTCTATGTATATGTATTATGTATATATTATGCTCATTCTAAATTATGAATGGTTGGAGCTAAATACCAAATCACACACGCATTCACACAGTAAATCAAATGAGAAATTTATGCAAATCTGCCCTATTTTCTATGATATGGCGAATCTCAAACGGCGAAAGACAAAAAGGAAATTCCTGGAGCTCATAAAACTCCTTCATATCTCTCGCAGTTCAACAATGCCGTGAACTTTGGAGAAGGAGATTGAAAATTTTATTCTCACTATATTCCTTCTTCATTTTATTTATTTATTATATGCAAATATGTGTCTCTGTGTGTTAGCATTGCGATTTTACCATGTTTCATGCATGCATTACATACATCTTTACATATTTTACATACATGTAGCCGTATAAATTTATGTTATTTTACGGGGATCAGAGTAAGGCCGAGAGTATGAGACAGTTTCATTTCCGCTTTCCCGTGTATGCACATATCACATATAGTACCGTGAAATGCTGGGTGTGAAGTCAATCCACGCTCCCGACTCGACTCCCAACAGACTATATACAATATTGCACATGTTGTATATATGATATATGTAGTTATCAAACATAAAGTAGGCGCAACGACGGTATAATGACTTAAACTAAAACTCAAACCACACACTCGTATACACATATACGACTAAGAATATGCTGCATAAAGTATAAAGAATATTATTTTAAAGACTCTGGTCCACTCTCATAATGAATGAGATGCAAAAGGCGGCTAAACTTAAAATGAGAGTATGTGTAGTTTATGAGCAAAATTATTATTCAACATTAACATATTGTTGTAGTCGACAACACTTGTACCCCATTCTCATCTCTGTGAATGTACGTACATGCATGTAAGCATATATATATACATTATACATTGTGCATATTACATACTGCTTCCCTCCCCACCACCATGCACACTTGATTCTACTTTTCCTTCACTTCACTACTCACAACTCTCAACTCTCACCCGCACATTCCCTGTTTCTGCATTGCCTTCGTTAGCCTCTACACCATTTTAATTTCCATACAAAATCCATTAATAATTTCCATGTGGATGTCCCTCAAAGCTCCCCACAAACTATTCTCTCACGTTTCCTTCTTTTACTTCCACTTTCACTTCCTTTCCCAGTAGAACTAGCTCGCTCTCTTTCTCAAACTTATTACTCACCATCATCATCGTGGTCTTCTTCTTCGTATTCTTCTTCCTTGCCTCGCCTTGGTAATATAACCTTAAGAAACAAATGCTACTACTACTACGGCCAACAACAGTATAAAGTATAAATAATACCCGTGTGCATACATCAGACTGCTTGCATATTTTGCCTACATACATATATATAAAGATGAACAGTGTACTGTGTACTGACAGGATTTGAAAATTTTCAGCTTGTTTCTTCCAGAAACAAAAGGGAGAAAACGCGAAAATAATATAATCAAATATATATGTATACAATATACACACACATAAACTATGCACTTTCACAACATGAAATATGAATCAAGTCCTGCTCCATATTCAATGTCGCTTATCTACATATTTACAATGTGCACGTATATACTATGTATATATACTGAATATATAGTAAGTAGTAAAAAGTCCTCCTCAAAGTTGAATCTAAAATTCTATATCCAATTCGTAGAACTAGAAAACCAAACGAAACCAAGGCACGGCAATCTAAAAAATATATCCATTTTAAACTATACTTTATTTGCACCGTACAGTATATTACATCCTGTGTAAGTATATGAACATATACAATATACGGCGGAGACCTCGACATCGTCATCACCATCCTTTTTGGTCTTCTACTCCTCCTTCTCCGCCTCCAACTACTAAAAACTTACACTATGAATTTTGAATTCTGGCTCTCGTTATTTCCGCAGTCAGAGATGAATATATATAAATTTATATTAGATGACAGAGTTTTGAAGTCAGACTAGACCATAGAGATAGAGGCCAACAGGCTCTTGTGGCATAGCATAGCAGCCAGTCCAAGCTCCCAGCTTCACCTGAATAGCTAATGATGAGAAAGACAAGTTTATTTATTGAGCTGCTCCATGAAATGCTAATGGCCACTACCTTCATCCCTACATTCATATTAACTATAAAATATATACTTGCCAACAAACATAACAATATGTATGTATGTATCTACAGTACTACATATAGCCTTTATATTTTACATCCGTATGAATCGTGCCAATAGGTTTCCTCCGCATACAATATAATCAATATTATAGCAAACGGGAGGGAAATAGAAAGCAATAAAGAAAGAGAGAGAGAGAGAGAGAGAGAGAGAGAGAGAGAGAGAGAGAAAGATTGGAGATCGTATGAGAGAAAGCAGCTCGAAAGCTTGAAAATCCTTCATACATACCTTGAAATGCCGTGAGAGCCATTCCCCTAACATTCCACACCATCATGGCATGGACTTATTCCGAGGACTCAGTTGAGAGCCTCGAGTAATTTACGTAAGCGTCTATAATGATTTATTATGATTATGTAAAGACTCTCTTCTCCTCCCGCCTCTCTTCCTCTTTCTCTCTCTCTCTCTCTCTCTCCCGTTCTCACTCTCCACTTCCTCCACTTCTTCTCCTTGAGTAAATCTAAATCTACCCGAACCAGGAGCAAGTACCAGCTTTACTCCTTCGACGATTTCTACTGTGTGTGTGTGTGAACAATGTACATATAGATTTAAGCTCCTTGAACAACTTGTAGGTTCAACTGCTGTGTCTCCAATACAACACAATATATAAAATCTGCATGTCTGCACTCACACACACATAAATGTGCATAATAACTTGAAATCCATATCCCAATATACCGATACAAACTATGCAGATATGTATTTATATGGGGAAAGTATACTGCACACTGCACACACGTTGTAAAGTTCACACAGATTTTAGTTGCGAGGACATTATTATTATTATTATTACAAAAGAACCCTTATAGTTTCCGGTTCGAAAAGTGAGAATCTAGCTGCAAATTTCTAACTGAAGGCTCTATGATGCGGTAAAGTCTCCCCCGCGAAGCGTGTACTGGTTTATTGTTATTATTATTACTAAATATTTATTATTCTCCAGAGAGTTTGCCATTATGAAATTCCTGGGTTCAAATACAAATACAAATACCAATACAATGGATAAACATTGCATATATATTATACATATGCACGTGATAATAATAATGATAGAGGGTGCTTAGGAGCTTACAAAAGTTCCACATCCCATGATATTCTTCTCCGCCAATGGAATGCAACTCGGTGTTCACACAAACAAACACACTGCATACATAATACATAATGTACACCGGGACCGGTACATTTGCGTATTTATCCGTGACAGTACGGGTTTAAGGACTAGAAAACGAAGGAGAATGAGGAGTACACACAGAGAGAAAGAGAGGAGTGAGCATGTATGAGGAGAGAGAAAGGAAAAGGAAAGGAAGAGGAACAGGGTGGAGAAGGAGAAACCGTCTGACAAGGTGAAAGAAAACAAATGAATAATGTATTTGAAACAGTGGTTAAAGAACGGAACGAATGAGTTAGAGCCAAAAGGGACTCGGCGCCGTCCAACATCCGATTTCCTCCTGGCGACCCGCTTCGCTCCTTGACATATGTACCTAATCTATGTTCTGTTCCATTCCATGTTTATGTAAAATCTCTTTCTTCACTTTCTCTCTTTAGCTTTTCCTACATGTATACATATAATGTAACGGGCCAGGACTGTCTTTGTGTAATATATGGAAATCAACTAAACTAAGAGGATAAGCATCTAGAATATATAGAGAAAGAGAGAGAGAGGAAGAGAGAATGGGAGGACGTAGTTTACTACCCAGTTTTTGTAGGGTCTAGGAAGTTGGCTATTGATATTGCTCTCCTCTGTCTCTGCCCTGGTCTCAATTGAAAAGAATGGAGACTCAACAAGGAGACATGCTGGAAATACATAGCCAATGGAACAGAAATCGCGAGAAGAAGGATCGAGGACGGATATACACATACGGATACATAATGTGTGTTGGAAATTACTACACACACCATGGCCATTACTATTAGTATTATTAGGGGTTTACTCGTGACTATGAGAATGGGCATGAGAGAGAGAGAGAGAGAGAAGAAAGAATGACCGGGTAAAGAAGTCTTTTTCTCTCTCTTTTTGTGAATCGGTCGCGTCGAGTTGAGTCGAGTCGAGTCCCCTTTTCTCCACTTTTTTGTCTGTGTTTCTTTATCAATGGTCACAAACACACAAGCGGATGTGGATGTAATTGAATGGCAGGCCATCGCACAGCATAGCATGGGGGTAAAGAGTATGGAATCGAGTATATACACTAGATACGAACAAATACTCAAAATGTGTTCAAGTCAAGTGTAGTAAATAACTTGGAGGATTGGGCAAAAATTTTTGGACCATTAAAGATGAATTTTTTCACCATATTTTCCACGAAAATTCCCATTGTCTTTGTTTATACAATATTTCGCAAAATTTATTTTACAATTTAAAAAAATCCATTCAAAAAAATATTCAGTGAGAAAAATTTTTGTAAAGAAAGCTAAAAGAGCAAGGATTTAAAGAAAATTGTGTCCAAAACTTCTTGCCCTCCCCTACACACACATGAAATAATCGCACACATATTATATAGAGAAAGTAAAGAATGTTCACTCACCAAGTCGGCAATATTGACGATCTGCAGAGAGTCGTGGATCACTTGTAATCTCGTCGAGCCATTCCGCTTTTCAAACTAAAAATCAGATAGATTCGAACCATTACCGTCAACACAAACACTTTTTCACTTTTTTCTCTTATATATTATCTAGCCATTAAATTATACATAGACATAGTTTGTAATATACTTATACGTTTGACGCTCACCATGTATGTACATATCAATGTATGAATACATGTAGGATGTAGGCGTACTTGTGTACAAATAGACACACACACACAAACAAGTAGGCAGAAAGCTAGCAGGATAGATAGAGGGAGGGAGAAACTACTTCAATATTGGATAAGTGAGAGGAAAAAAGCGCGAGAGAAAGCAGGAATTTCCTCCTTTTTCTCGGGTACTTCAGTATTTATATGGAGTGTTCGGGGTGTCAAGGGTAACGAGGAGGAGTTCTCGGTCTACGGGCATTATATAAAGTAGACAGACAGCATCTATCTACTTATATTCACTATCCCCGTTTAT
Source organism: Sminthurinus bimaculatus (assembly GCA_034698285.1). Lineage (NCBI taxonomy): Eukaryota > Metazoa > Arthropoda > Collembola > Symphypleona > Katiannidae > Sminthurinus > Sminthurinus bimaculatus. The sequence goes on along the minus strand of JAQIVE010004641.1, from coordinate 4,595 downwards.
AGTCTTAGACAACATCAATGTATGTTTGTATGTACGATGTACGTGTACGTGGTGGATTGTGTGTAGTAACGTTCACTGCACTCCTAGTGTTGTCTAATCGTGGGGAGTTGAAGTATATGAGTCGTGGGCTAATAGAAATCGGTAGAGCAGTAAGAACAGGAAGTATCAATGGGGAAAGGTTCACAATTTAGTTCAAGAAGAACAAGAAGACTGCTGTTGTACACGTAGGAAAACTCCCTCACTCGCATACCATACCATACCATACATTGTCTAAGATAAGCTTCACTTGAGACTCTTCCGTCACATAAAAATACGGAAAATATGTTGTTGAGATCTGCTGAGAGTCACCGGAAGGCAAAGACTTGTACATGGGAAAAGAGGAGAACCATGAGAATGGGGAGGAGTAGTAGAGGGAGGAGGGGAAAGAGAAGGAGGAAAGGGAATGCTGTAGATAAAAAAGTTGTAACAAAAATACCATGAAAAAACAAATATCCCAGTAAAACCATAGAGCAAAAAACAGTAAATGAAAATGAACGGAAGACTGATAGAATCAATATGAGCTCTTGTTACATATTAAGTAAACTTAAATACATACAGCATAAATCCTGCTCCATTTTCCTAAGTAAAAGTCATAAAACAAATTTTGCAACAAATCTGAAATGAGCACTTTATGCTCGGAATGTAAAAAGTGGTGATAAAATAATTCCGGGTTTTCAGCCCATTAAAAATATTTAACATGGAGTTGAAAGATGGGGAGAGATATGGGATACGGGGAAAGTCAAAGGTTGCAAAGGGAAAATCAGGAAAAGGGGAAGGCGTCTGACTCAAAATTTATGTGGAAAGAGGTTCGGGCACGGGTGTGATCTGTTAGTTTTTTATCGGTGAAATTGATTTTAAAACTCCACACAAGTCCACACACAGTTTATATTGTTCATACATATATGTGTCTATAGCAAATATCTAACTGAATATCCATGTAGTGCATCTGCTTGTGTGTGTGTGTACTTTGTACATACAGAAATACACACACTTGACTTGGAAGAATTTCCTCCCCTGTAATAGATTTACATGGCTCTCGGCCTACAAGAACATATGTATGTACAAAGAGTAAGTGGGAAGGGGAAATAGAAATACGATTTTCGGGCCGCGAGAAATTCCGATCTCGACTATTACACACAAACTTTCCCCAAACCGGCGACATATGTGTCTGTTTCTACTTTCTACGCTTGTCGTTTGTGTTTTGTACATAAGTATGTGTAATGTGTATATTGTAGATATATCTATGTATTATGCATGTTGTAATACATGTGTAATGTGTATTATACATAATGTAGATGTTGACTGTTGTACGTGTACTTTTCTCTTTGTCGTTTACTTACCATCTGTTTATCCAGCAAGACGGCCAGTTCGATAAAATACTGTGGGCCATTTTTCTCATCGGATCGTCCTCTTCCGAGGTCCGAATAGACACCAGTGTAGCCAGTCTGAAGTTTATTGTAGTTGGGGAATTTTTGGTAATACCTAAAATATTTATATCACCATTATTATCCGAGTCGTTATTGGTTATACAACTTATTATGAAAATATTATGAAACAATGGGAGCAAATATAATATTCATGGGAATTAAAGGGAATTGTTGAAATACCTGCCGTTCCCACAGCTTTGTCGACCAATGGACTGTGAATGTGTTTCATTTGAAAACAAAAAGAACACGAGTAAAAGTTAATTAAAATTGGCTCTTGTCTTTCATGACATGACAACGTTCACTAATTGCCTCGCCTCAAGTTAAAACCACTTGTATTTTTATGTATAAAAGCAGGAATTCGTGGTTTCGTTTCACCTTGGAGCGATTTAATTAGTTGTGTATGAATGGAAAAAAAGTAAACGGAAACAAATAAAGTTTGATATTAAAATTTGAAATGAAATGTGGTAAAATTAAAAATAAATTAAAATGTTGCTCACCTTTGCTTCGAACACAATATGGGGATGTTTATGCTGCAAAACACAGAGAAACGGCTTATTATAAACATACTACATACATACATGATATGAGTGCACGTGGAATCAATATTGGCGTATTTAATTATAGACGTTGCTCCTTTTACTCTCAACACATCCTCTCCTTCTCCTTCTGCTTCCTGCCCTCACCCATTCACTTTTGTAATTTGAAAATTTAGCATCCACAGACAGAAACACACATGGCAATTTACGATCTTTATGATTCGCCTCGAATCAATTGAATTATCCATTGACATGCACATTTATGTACATACATAGATACCGAGAAATAGAAAGAGATAGAAGGGAAATCGGATGGAATTATCTCACTTGCAACTTCCATTTCCATTTCAATTCTTTATTATGTAATTATTTTTGTAATTACACTCGTCCGCTCTCTTTGTCGCTCGCCCGCTCTTCCTCTCTCTCTCTCGTTCTCATTCTGCCTTTTTTCCATGTGTCTAACTGTCTTTGGGTGGAAATTTACGACTTGTTGTCACAGAATCACATAATATACGACTAAACAGATGATTCACAAACGATACTCGATGCTCTCTCTCTCTCTGTCTCTTTCGCTTTCTCACATTTTCACTCTCATTCCCATCCTCCGCCTTTCCCATCTATTGTATACTGATGTTGACTGACTACAAACAGTTATGGAAGAATCTAAGAAACTTTGAGGGAAATAAATGAAAAGACAAACTTTATGCCCTTCCTTGTCTTTGCCTTGTTCATTCTTTATATCGTATACATAGATACTTATATCCTATAATTGTACCGCACAGTGTATCTTGTAAAAGTAACAAGTATACTTCGTACATGTATCCATATTCCTAATAAATATAAAATGCACACAAAATACTCTATCAAAAGCACAAAGTCGAATCTTATAGTGTAGTATAATATATTGTAGTATACACTAATAATATAGCTCTCTCGTCACTGGCGTGAGTTTCAAAGTTTCTGGTCATTTCTGAAAATTTGTCGTAAATCCCTTAATAAAAGTCAAATTAGTAGCCCTGCCGGCCGTGCCAACAAACTATCAGACAAAGAACCATATAGCACACACACATTTTTAATGCAACAACTGCAAAGACTACCGAAAAACGAAACAAAGCTATGGTTGAAAATATGTTCGTTCAATATAGATAAATTTTTTTATGGTGTATTGAACTAAGATCATTATGGAAGTTGGACATTTTCTTAGCCCTTTAATGTTTAGTTTAGCTTTTTTGCTTTTGTAAAAGCATTTCAAACGAAAACTTCATCAAAAAAATTATAGTTTATTAATTGAGATTATGAATTCTTCCTTAATTTACTTTTCTTTTTTTGTGATATGAAACCACATGAATAACTACGATCGAAGTTAAGGAAGAAAGAATAGATGGAAAATCAATACTGTTTCTTCAGAGGATGTCGAACCTCTATATACTCTGAATTTTATAGATATAATCAGCAAAAGATACGAGAAATAATATTGGATAATGGTGGCTCACTAGCCTTTGAATGCCATGTATGTATGTACATACAAACAGTATACACTGTGTACACAATAGGTAATATTATTATATTTTTGTCTATATTACTTTTCCAGTTTCTAGTTTGAAGAGTTTTTCATTGTCGAAAATGAGAGAGCGAGAAAAAGAGACAGTCCAACATTATATTGTTATTACACTGGAAATGATGGCCATGTTAAGAGTCTATCTTGAAGAGAAAGTGAACGAGAGAGAGAGCGAGAGAGAAGAGTCCAAGTTGAAGTTGAAGAGATTCCAGCAGCCGGCATGAACCGACAAGAACACCATCAGCAACCCTCTCATAATGTGAAATGAAGAGCGTACCGAGAGAAAACTCGAATGAAAATGAAAATGGAAAGGAGAAAATGAAAATCAGAACGGACAACGGAAATGATTGAAAAACTCGAGTCTCGAGTAGATACTACTCATTCGAGGGTCGAGTTTGCGAGTCTTTTACTCTCCCCTTCAGCATACAGAGCAAGCAAAAGCTTGAAGAGAAACCCCAAACGTGAATGAGTGAGAAGGAAAGAGCGAGCGAATGAGAAATAGTGAGTGAAATAAAAAGTAGTTAGAGAGACAGAACAAACGAGAAATAGTAAATTGGTTTGCTTGGGGTTGGGTGTCGTAAAATGGTGGAAAGGAAAATAAATAAAGTAAATGGAAAATCCGAGTTTTTGAAATACACACACATATCATGTATGTATGTAGTATGTAGAGAGACAACGAATGAGACTGAAGTATGATGAAAAACGTGATATACAGATATAGAGCTTTCACTCCCACTCACCGAAAGATCACCTCCGTAGAAAGGATGTATAATGAAAGTTTCATTGCCCATGTGGATTATTCCTGTAATTGAGATTATGATAAATAAATAAAAAGATTAATATACCTTCATGTACACATACACACATATTTCAAGAACTCGCTATTTCATCACACAAACTACTGTATAGAACTTTTATTATTAATAATACATCCCGTACAAAAATTTTTTAATAGTATTTTGCAGAATTTTCCTGCAGAAAATTCGCCCGTTTTTCGGCCGAAAAGTAACAGAATTTAGCCGAAATCTCCAGAAT
>JAQIVE010004640.1:0-14222 GCA_034698285.1 Sminthurinus bimaculatus | reverse complement strand
TCTGGGGTGAAAGTTAATGTAAATCCCTATTCAGAATTCAATGACCCGTAGCGACCTCTAAACCTTAACGAATCGGGGCGAAATTTTTAGGGTAGTTTCTTTGAATCAAAAGGAACGATATGACGACCTAAGGGTTTAACTTTTCAACTTTTTGGGGAAAGTGGCGAATCGTACCGTACATACTTGTAAGTATTAAAAAATGTTGTGCCTGTTAAACATTCTATAGAATGTTTAACAGGGATAACATTTTTTAATGCTAGCAAAGTGCTACACTTAAACCAAAGACAACACATAGCACTTTGAAGATGGATTTTGAGCGTTCAGTTTTGAGTTTTGAGAGACAATCTTTGTGTTCCCGTCCATTGTCACTTTCACGGTCTAAAATAAAAGCTTAAACCCATCTAAAGAAATCGAACTTATAGTAGTGTTTACAATGTTAAGGCTACTAGTGCTAGCACACATAGCCAGTGACAACGATTTATTTCGAGCGACATAAATACAGGTTTAGAGACTTTGTAGCGAAACGAACTGTGTAAAAGAGGTATCGTATTGCAATTCAGTAAAAAATGGCTCTGAAAGTTTGAGAAGAATTTGACGTTTCCTATAGCGAAGAAAGTATTTTGAAAACTCCCAAATAAGCCGAACAAGTTAGTTTTTTTTTCGGAAAATGGAACATCGATAGTTAGCATTAAATAATAGCATCCCCATAGAACAACTATAGAAAGTTTTAACCTTTACCGTTCAGCTTGTTGCCCTTGTTGTGGACTAACAATAAATAAACAGTTTTGAAGAATTCAATTGATATTAGTAAACACAAATACGCATGGTATTTTATAGTGGTCAAGAGATGGGAGCCAGTTTTGGGAACGGTACAAATACTTGTGAATTTTGAATGTAAAATATGCAATGGTTTTTTGAAAGTAGTATAATAGTTGATAATAGTATGTGTATGTTTTGGAATGATTTTATGCAGCGGATACTATGTCGGGGTAAAATATGCGCAAAGATATAGATATAAAACGATGCAAAAACTGGTTTAGTTTTTCCGTCTTTATTATTATTAGATGTAATCTACAATCTATCATTGTTTTAAATTTATTGCGTATGTAGTTTGAGGTTTGCGTACACGAAGAAGCTTTTCGTTTAAAAAAATTATAATGATGCTACTTTTTCATATTGTTTTTATCGATATTCGATACTATCACATAGTTTTAAATTATTAAATCTTATAATCTTGTAAATATAAAGCGTTTTTTAAACTATAAATGTTATTAGATATTACGTTATTGTTGATTGTAATTACCTAATGACGTCCAAACTAAATAAAACTAAAAAAATTACAGAGGTACTTACACATATTTAAATGATTACATGTTACGTATGCAGTGAACAAATCCGTTAGCGTATATTACATATTATTAATTATTACATAATAATGTCATAGCTGATAGGCTGATAGCTAATGATGTAAACTTCAAAATTGACATTACAATATTATTTACAGTACAAATGCTGAGTAAGAATTGAATTTTTAGCGTGTCTTACTTTATAAAACAGAGGGATAAAAAATAAAAACTAGTTTCCATTAAACTCTAGAAAATACTACTATGCTAAACCTTTGGAAACTAGCAGGCACAAAATTTCATAAAATTTAAAACTGATTTTTCAGAAACCACATTCAATAAACGATGAAAAATTCACGCATACATACATTAATACGAACATAGTTACAACATAGGATCGATTTTAAAAAAAATTAAATACAAATAATAATTACTAATAAATGTTTGGTAATACAATAAGGTAATAAAGGTTCTGTAGTGTTAATGTTGATGTTGTTTTCAATTTTCAATGGAACTGTGCATCGTTGCTTTTGTCAACTCTTATATTACTGGAATAGTTTTTTGTCTAATAAATTAGTAATGATAACAAATAAAAAATCACTATATAAACACTATCTCTAATAGGGATTTCGCTTCCTAGTCTTCAGGATTACTTTTAAAGGGTATCATAAAAGTTTTAAAATTGATATCGATTGCTCTCTAATTAAAATGCTTTAAATTTTGTTTAAAAGTTTACAGGGAGTGCATATTCTGTAATAAATACAAATACTGTAATCATTGTTTTCAAAATTACGGTAAACGGTGCACGAATGGCACCTAACCATAAATTACGCGTTATATACCTAAGCAAGTTAAGTAATAATAACATAGCATTTATAATTAAATACATTATCTTCCGCAACGATTATGTTCTCTCTATATGAGACTTGCACCATAATTGTTTCGGGATAATCACTAACAATAATTTACCAACTAATAAATACAGTTAAATGGATATGTGTAGTTAAAAAACGAACGTTTATGACTATATTATATATTATATTATAACATTTCATTAACTATTTACTATGTGTAAAATACCAACACTTTTGATCGTTATAAAATTGCTTACGAGGTTTTCGTATACAAGGAGGATTGTCAGGGACTTGGTTAAAACAAACGCTGATGTTAATGAACTCAAAATGGCCATCCATTGGTAGCCCCATATAAGCTCGTCCCGGATAGGCACTTACATTTAAATAATAATAAAAATTTAACTGCAAAATTAAATGCTGTGTTTCATTTTCAACGTGTCAACTTATAATGTTTGAGACTTTTATATTATAACACAGGCAAAAATAGCATGCAGATACGTATTTATAGTTTGTGTTCTCGTGTTTTTTTTTCAAAAATATCATACTTGCAACTCGTACCCTTAAAATGTAGTTAATGCTGTAGCTTTGAACCTTAAAACGTACATTGCATAAACTATAAACTACTGAACTAAGTTGTAACGATCATTAATGCTCTGTCATTATTTTAGAAGGGTACGTAGGACGTTGTGTTAACCACCAGGTTTTAATTTCGCTGCAATGCCGATTTTGAAAATATGTAATATCAACTTCCAGACAGATAAAATGGGTCATGTCCAACAGAATTATGTCCAGAAAAATGTCCGAGTTCCCTGACAATACCCCATACACACTTGTATACACATATATGTACAATGTACATGCTATCCTAATAAAATCACATCATTGAGACGTTATAGTAGGATGGTAGTATAGTATCGATATTATTTATCCATAGATTTGCACAGTTTGTGTGATAAAGGTTTCCACCATAATCTAGCAAGTCCGATTCCTCATTATATTCTTCTGAATTTATTAGACAAACGCCACATACTGTTGAGCCACTCCTCTCTCGCCAATCCTCCTCCGAGTTTATTTTGTCCTGCAACAAAAAAGACATTTCAGAACGATACAATGATTGTTGCATGGTTGTCATGTTTCAATAAAAATCCTATGTATTGTAATTTGTAATTAATTACACAGTATACGTCACTTGATTACTAGAAATAGCTATTATTAAGTATGTTTACCATAACTGGCGTGCCTAAGAAGAAGGGAGTAAGAGATTCCCAAGCCATCATAATCTCATCAAAAAGTTGCTTAACTTGTAGTCCGGCACCAAATTTATTAGACGATGAATGAATACGACATGCCACAATGTAGACTTCTGTCAAATTTTCTACAATTTTGCAAAATATACCTGGTTAATCAAACTGTATTACGCATTTTACGGGAAAAAAAACACCAACCAAGTTGACTAGAGCTTTGTTTTGAACAAATATTCACAATTTTTTCTGGATTATTTTACATTATGACTTTCTCCGCGGAGAAAGTCATAATATAAAATAAGAGCACGAATTACAAACGTACCTATATATGCATATCCTTTCTCTGTCGATATGATTTCTCGTACAACCTATAAGTATACATAAATAGGTAATAAATAAGTATTCCCTCAAATGATTATTCATAAAAGGTTGAAAATCAAAGTGATGCATAAGTATCAAGTTTTTCAACAATAACAAAAGGTTTCAATGTATATGTAATAAGTAATGATAATCAAAGGGATGGTCATCATTTTAAGACGTTGAGTAAGAACCACGGTGGGTTAACTTTATAAATAATAGAAAATTTTCTCTAATGAAGGTGATTCCATTTTACAAAAAACCTGACGACAATTCTTTCCCAAATCGAGCCATGGCGACGCTATATAAATGCACTGGGTTGCTATGGTTGGATTTGGGAAAAGCATTATTTGGGAAACTGTCGCCAGTTTATTCAATGCAAAAACTGGAAACGGAATCACCTCCTTAAGAAAAATTTTTTCTATCGTTAACCCACCGTGGTAAGAACCATACAAAAATCGATAATGACCTTAATGACATCAAGTTAGTTAGACGTACAATATTAGTAACAGTAATACATTATTGTATAGTATACAATAATGTATTTATTGAGATTGAGACGTCTTAAAAGAACGAATCTCTATAGGAATGCCCGCGAGATAACTCATACTCATGGTTCTCCATGGAAAAACATAGGAAAAACGTTAGCTTAATTGCGAAAACCCTTGTATTATTGTCAAATAATGATATCAAAACTATTTAAGCGTACTTCACTGGATGATGCTGAATTTAAAATATTCTGGGCATCAGAAATAAGTCGAAGACAAGTTGTAAGACATTGAATCCATTGACTACTTTTCAGTTCCTTTTCCTAAAAGAGATACAAGCATAATTCATAGATAAGTGTTGGTCTACATAAGTCCCCAATAATTTGAAAACATATATTTTGATATTATGAGACGTTAGATTAATACAATTAATTATTATTATTACGTTTTCAATCTCGTCTTTGAAGCATTTATATTTATCCTCGGAATACTTAAGTCGGTCATCAACTTCTTCAGTATTGGCTTGAAAGTTGTGACCAGTCTGTATTATTGGTGATTGTGATAAACTTGGATTTCCGTGTATATTTAAACTATCTTTACTGATATATGATTCGAATGCAAGAATTTCACAAGAATCCGGAGAGACTTGTTCATTTTCTCCAAGACCTTTATTTTTAATTTCTTCAGATTCTAAATAATTTCCCAAGTCCAAACTTGATAATGATTGAGTTTCAGCTGTACACTGCACTTTTTGTTTATGAAAAGGCAAGAGATCTAAATTATTATTTGGTTTCATTGCAGATTCAGTAGTGTTATTACTTGATGGATCTTGATTTGTTACAGTAAATTCATTAAAATCTCCAAAATCATCATCATCATCATCAACATCCAAAATATCCAATGTTGATATACTATTGTCGATGCGAGTAGTTTTGAGAGGAGCACCGAAATCTACTTTTTCTAACTTATTTATAACATCATCATAATTGTTGTTGTTGTTAACATTAATGGAACTGTCACAGTACGGAGAGGTCAAATCAAACCCTTCACTTGTCATTAAATCAAACGATGAAATTGGTGGTGGTTCCTTAGAATTTCTACTGCTTCCAGGATAGTAGCCAAAATCGTCATTAATATCACTACTATGCAATGGATTTTGACGTGTATCAGTATTAGCTTTTGGAAAAGTCGGTGAGTCAATTAGTATATTTGATGCTTTTGCTATACGGTTTAAACTGATCTTTGGAGCTGCAGCACTTTGAGTTGGCTTTTTAGACGATTTGGAAGTAAAAGTTGATGCGGTCGCAGAGGATTTTTTATGCAAGTCTGTAGACTTTACAAAGATTTTAGGACTAGCTGGAACTACAATTGTATTGTTACTATCTGCTTTACTGGTAACGTTCTTTTCAGAATAACTGAAATTATTAATATTATTACTATTGCTGTTGTTGTTGTTATTATTATTATTGTTAAAACAGCTCACAAAGTCTCCAAAATCTGAATTTTGTTCTTCATGTTGAATGGGTAAAGCAGTTGCATTTGTCGCAATCGTATGAGAATGACTTTGAAGGCCCTTAAATTCGTTTGTTGCGATGGGTAATTGCTGAGGAATGATAGTAGGAACATGTTGTCGAAAATCAGTAAAATCACCATGGTTATGATGATTTGAATCAAAATCAAATAAATTCTGTGTAGGTTGACTTGCTCCTATCGCCGTAGAAAATCCAAAATTGTTATTGTTGTTACCATTTTTATTCTGATGATGACTATTCATGGAAAGAGGAGGAGGTTGAGAAGGGTAGGATGGAAAAGATTCATAGGTATTATTAGCATTTTCTAGGCTAAAACTTTGAAATTCTCCAAAGTCAAAAGAAGAAGAAGAAGATTTGTCTGGGGTTGTTGTTGCTGTAGTTTCTGTTTTTACAACTCGAAGTACATCATCACATAAGGAGATTTTATGTTCAATACCATTTCCATCGACATGAGAAACAGAATTGTGAGGATTCAATAAAGTTGTTGCTGTAATGTTATTACTATTACTGGTCATTAGTGTATCATTCGGCTGATGAGATGCATTAGTACTGCTACTACTGCAATTAGGTATTTGATCAACAAGTCCACGAAGGGCAGAATATTTATCTTCTTCTCCAATGAGTAAATTATCTCCTCCATGCGTAGTAGACATAATTTTAGATGAATCAATCACACTATTATTAGGTACATAAAAAGGTTGCATCACAGGCGTCATAGTTTGATGATGATGATGATGATGTTGTTGCTGCTGCTGCTGTTGCTGTGCTTGTTGTTGTTGTTGCTGCTGGTTATTCATACGAGGAGAAGAATTTAGATCATAGTTTGCTAATCGAGATCCAACAATGCTCTGTTTAACATTATTCTTATTCTTGCTCCCAGTTCCTACACTACCACCGCTATTAAATTGTCCAGTTATTTTTGGTAAAGGAGGTTGAGGATAATTGTGTACAGGTGTAGTAGTAGTAGTTGTAGTAAAAGTCGTTGTCTTGGCAATTCCACCCCCATTATGTAGATGATGAGGGCCGTCATATTTTAGTCCTAGTGTTGGATTGGAAGTCGATGAATGTGATCTGTATTGATTAGGATCAGCTAAAAGAAAAAATCCATATGTTGGTTTAAACTTATATTTCTTTCATATACAATATAGATAAAATGTATTACATGTTAAAAACTGTCTTTACTAAGGCTTTAAAGTACAAACATAATGTTATCCTTTTAACTTGTCAAATATCAAAATCCATCATTTATCGACAAAACACCTGCATAATGATCAAATTCAAGCAATTTTATATAGTAAATTAGAAAAATCTTATGAAATCCATTCTAGTATGTAAAGTTTTAGATTTAACAAACCTTTGGGTATAGAAGGAGCACTTTGAAAATCGTCAAATTCATCATCAGCAAATGAATCGGATGAAAACTTATTGGATGATGATTGAATATTATTTAAGTCTTTATTATTGGAATGAATAAAGTGATTTGTAGCCATACTCAGGAAATTTTTAATTTTTTTAAGACTTAAAATATTTAGTACTTAAATACACCCACACACAGTGAAATAACTTAGTAGTACATTAGTATATCTTCTAGTGAAATAGTTTAAATATGAGAAACTATTAGGAAATAATTCATCCTATGTATATAATATTGTTATTAGTGTAGTAGCCTTTCTCTCTGTTAAAATACTACTGTCTACAATGAATGTGTAGTATGTATAACACGTATGTACATACTTACTATTACTAATTCTATGTATAGCAGTATAGAATTTATACTATAAAAAGTATAAAGTATGTATGTATGCATGATATGAGTATGATAGGTATATATACACAATTTCAAGGATATCTCAGCGTCTCACAAGTTAAGTAGATACCTAAAGGTTAAAATAGTCTCAGCATACATAAAAATAAAAATAACATCGCATTTTGTGTATCCATCCAGATCAGCAGACAACAGACAACAACAAACTTTGTACAAGTGTGCATGCCTTTTTAAAACGCAATTAAAAGTATTAAGCTTTTTGCAATAGTCATTATATTATTTAAGTTGCCCTTAAAATCATTGATCTTTTTTATTCAAAGTTCAACAACATAGGACGAGATTGGTGAAGCACATCAGCAATATATTATACATTATACATATTCAATAGATATCTACTCCGTACTGGTTTTGATTAAAATTAAATTGTTGGAGACAACGTTTTAAAGATACATCATTTATAGTTTGTTACAATTTTTATTGTAAAAATTATACAGTAATAATATTATTTGATATTTTACATTAGTGTTTGTGCTACAGTAGTGCTACAGTGCAGTGAAACGGATAATTCTTTGTCCTACAACGGCAAAGTGTACTTAGTCTACAATCCTACAATTATTACTCATTATTATTGTCTCATCAATAATCATCCTGTGTTGTTGTGTTACATTTACTTTGCCTACGTCCTATTTTTCTCACTGCACACTGCACTATCAGTTCACAGTTATCAGTAGCAGTGGCAGTACAAAGTGTTTCTTTGTATTCCAAATTCCAATTTAGAGTTTTCACTAAAAACAGCATTACAAAAACTGTAAAAACAGTTGTCGTGTAATACGTCAGGTAAGAGTTAAGCAAAATAAGTAACACAATAATAGCGAATAACGTTTGTTAAAAGATTCTTTTCTTTCGTATATTTATTTTCAGTTTTTTAACTTATACATTATGCATTCTCAATTTTAAATGTAATTATTAAGTACCTACAATCTATATTAATGTCCCTTTTTTCGGTCATATTATACTGATACTATACACTATACTTCTCATTTTTCATACTTTTACTACACATCATACATGAGAGAGACAGTGCACTGTCTCTCTCATTAAAAACCACTGCAGTGGTTTTTAATACACTTGCCCTCTCACTCAATCACTGTGGATGTGACCTTGCCGTCCATGTAAATGCAAAGGAAATCGAACTTTGGAGTTTGGAGGATACAAAGAGAGAGAGGAACGTATTGTTATAGTAGCTTAGTAGGGAAGAGACTATAGGGTCAAGGCTAGTGAGAAAATGCGATTATTAAACATATAATTAGTTAGCACTATAATGGTCGTATAACGTACACAAACCTAAATATATATATTAGGTAAATAAGTTAAATCAAACTTTTGTTTAGGAATGTAGGGAATGATTTTTATAATGGAATGTCACTGCAATAACAGTCTATCCATAATATTATTACGATGTTATTTATTATGTTTTTTTATTTATATTATGGGGAATGTTTGAACCGTATATAAAAAATGATGTATTTTAATTTTTAATATTCTTGTGCTACGAGAACCTTTTAGTTGATATGGCTAATCGTATATCGTATTTTTACAGACCCTTCCTTAAATACATAAACAAATGCCTTTTTTCGATTGGATTAGGCTCTTTGGCTGTACTTACACATTACACACATGTGGTCCTAAAGGATCTAACTCAAAACATTTTAATTTCCGCTCAATTTCCCGATATTAAGCACTCCAGTATTTTAATTGCAAGCATATTTAAATTCCAAATTAATCACTTCATAATAACGACAGAGGTGAATTTTGTATTACATTTACAATTAGTATGCAATTGTAATCAAGTAGTCTACATATGATAGTCATGCAATCAAAATAATTTTTAGTTGTTACTCAAATGCAAAAATGTAATTATTTTGACTTTAATTCTTGACATTGCAGTGCGACAAATCGTCATGCAGGCTCCAGTCAAATCTTTTAAAGAACGGAGGACATACGGACAACGAGTTCGTGAAGTGGAAAACGTTAAACGCGATCATCCGAACAAAATACCCGTGATAATCGAGCGTTACGCTAATGAAAACCAACTTCCACCCTTGGGTATGAAACATCGAGTTTTATTTGATAATTTGCCAGAACTTCATACAGCGTTACAGCTTTTAATGCTTACATTATTTTAAACTTTAAACTTAACCTGTTTTTGCACATTTTATGCAAAAAATATTAGATCGGAGTAAATTCCTCATTCCGGAACACGTTACAATTGGAGAAGTGATCAAGATTCTCAAGAGAAGATTGCAACTCAATTCTTTGCAATCAATTTTTCTTTTGGTGAATGGACAAAATCAACCAGCAACAACTACAACGTTTGGGGAAATTTACCGTACCGAAGTTGACCCTGATGGCTTTCTTTATATAGGTTAGTGTTTAGTGGCGCTATTATGCATTCTTTCGTAGCTTATTTTTATACTCCTGATATAATTCCAAAAATGCATTATCTGATGTAATTTTACAATGAATAATATAATAATAATAATATATTTCTATTCTTATAGTGTATGCGGCTCAAGAAGTGTTTGGAGACTCGTAATCATAAGGAACGCGAATCATTTAAACTGTAAATTATCCGTACTTTAATATACCTCACTCTTTTTGAACTTTAACTAGAAACGGTTTCGACGATACGCATTTTTAAATTCAGAAAAAAAAGTTATAATTGATAGAAATGTCAATTATATTTTTCTTCTTTTTATCGTCACTCTATCTTTTAAATACACAAAATTAGATAACTAGAAATACGTAATTGTGAAATAACGCATACAACTTCACTTTTACCTGTATTTTGATGCATAAGTAATAACTAGATATTTCATTATAATTTTCTAAAGTATTTTATATAAATGTGTATGATACTGTAAAAAATAAAAAGCAGCTATAGGATAAAAATCGCTATTATTTATTAGTTATTTGTTAATTAATTAAATTCTGTACAATAAATCTCCTAGTATAATATATATAGTTAGAGATTTATCAAGTCTTCGAATAAGCCAGCAGTTTCCGTAAGAAATTTACCAATCGTATAAAATTGTATTGTATCGGTAAAAACATTGAAGAATATACTTAATCGATAAATTGCACTTGAAAGGGTTTCAAAAGAATAAAAAATAAAGTCATGTAACAATTAAACTGTCTTAATTAAGATGATGATGCTTGAATGAGGAATGAGTACAAGGATTAACAAACTTGCAGCTGTTTGACATAACCAAGTTCCAGCTCAATGACTTGGAAAGCGTTTTTCTATTTCACATTGACAACACTACTCAATGTGTTTAATAAGATGGTAGATTGTATAACACATTATTGTCTCGTCGTGAAATTTTGTAATATAAAATATAATATTATTATTATGTTGACTATTATGATAAGTAAGTACTATGTATCTAGGAAACGATTAATTGAAATTTATGATAATTTATGATTTAGTTGATTGTTAATATTATTTTTTTTGTAAATTTGGTACACAAGAGTTATTAATGTATGTAAGTGGGCATCAATTTTGATGAATTATTGCTTCGACTACTTCTAAAAATGGAATAATTTAGTATTTTTTAATTAGTACTTATCTCCATTGATATTTCCATTATATATTCTTAGATGTAGTCGGAATGAGCTCGCTTGTGTAAAAGTCACAATAATATAATCATAAATCATAATAATTAGGAAAAACAAAAAATTATGCTTTAACACATCGCAATATAATATGTTATATTTCCTTCACATACTTTACATGTATTATAAAACAATGTATCTTGGAATGACCTAATATTCCGTCATGTGTGGAGAAAGTACAATTAAATCATTTAGCATCCTTTGTTATAATATAAACAGTGTGGTTAATGCCATACCATATGTAATGTTCACCAGACTGTCAAAAATGAAATAAAAAGCTACAAAAATGAATTCCATTGGCAGTTTCAATTGTTTTTTTATGAATAGGGTAGTGTCAAGTGTCATAATATCACAAAAGTCGTAGCACATCAAAACAAAAGAGAAGAAGTTTGCGATTCGATGCTTCACTGTTATACTACTAATAGGTATGTAATAGCACAAAAAGGAAAATTGACAAGGTTTTTCATAAATGCTCAAAAAATAAAATGCTATACATCATAGAATATGAAACATGATGAAAGTAGAATAAAATTTAGCATTTATTTTTATACGTTTTTGTTGCCAGTTCACAATTTTTTAAAATGTTACCAGTTACTTACCAGCAATATCATGTTTTAAGGCACGTTTCAACCCGATTTATTTCTATTATTATGATTATTATTCATTAAGTATTTATAAATATATTGTCTCTTACTTTTATAGACTTAAACAATATTCAATATAATAATAGTATGTATGTATTACATCATTGAAGCACCAGGGATAGTGTGTATCATTTTATGCTTTTCTCTTCTACTTTACATTCTTCACTAATAACGACGTCATTAGTGCTTATTATCGACTTCATTAATATTTCCGTTTGTCAAAAACTAGATTATTAACGAATACGCTATAAACGGCTGTAACTTGTAACTCGCACATTTTTAACATGGCACAAGGTTGACCATTCTTAAATCATTGTCATAAATAGTGAAGAAGTAAAAAATATCCACATTTTTAAAGTACAACATTAGGTAATCATGATGTACTAGTAATAAATTGAAATTGAGTGAGATGGTCAGGTATTTGTGAAAAAAGAGATAATACGTCGTTTTGTGTATTATATTATTATAGATTATATTATAGTTATAATAAGTATTATTATTAATATTATTAGATGTATTAAATGCGACTTGCTGTTTTAAAAATTATTACATTATTTCTTTGTTGATGGAACATTATTACTCCATAATATTTGAATACAAATCTTACATACGAGTTATCAATAAGTCTTTATATATGAAATTTGTTCTCGATTCCGTTTTCTTGACAACTATACTCTACCCCACTGCTTCTGCAATAATTAATTTCCTAGAAATTCGATTGCTCTGATGCTACTTCTGGTACAGAGGTATTATTATTTCATGTCTTCCAATTTCCTTGGTTTTCATTTTTTCATCATTTATCATACGTATTAATTGATTTAGTATTTAATTTGTTTCAATTACATAATTGCATACATACGTGAAAAACCTAAAACTGACCGTTCTTTAGCAGTTAAATGTTTGTTTAATTTACTCTTCATTGATAGTACTTAGTGTAGCGTTTTATATCGGTTAGGCAGTTTGAGCACACCTTCAAAAATAAAGAGACAAACCTTCTAAACACACTCCCTCTAACAACACATGTCATGTTATAATTTCGTAGTAAAATGTAGTTCGATATCTGTCCAAAATAACACAAATTCTTTAGAGTATTAACAATAACAGTAATAGGCCAAGACAGTGTGAAAATACAGCTAGTGAAAGTCAAAACTTTCTACATTTGACGTTGCCATTCTCTACCACTTTCTCTCGCAAATCAATTGATATTGATAAATGACATTCTAAAAAATTCATCTACTTTCCCCCACACGTATATTATTTATAATATGATTATTGTCGTCTGTCTTAACCTGGATTACATATTTTACGAATCGTTTTTATACTCTATTATGAATGTACAATAAAATAAGTAGTAACATTATTTAATTTTAAATATTAAGCTATCATATCAATATGTTAGAAATACATTAAGTTTTAAGTTACATTCAAGCTATAATATATTATGTAGCATATATATTATTCAAGTCGTTTACTTACTTACATAAACCTACTTGGTTAAAAAGCAAAAGGTACTCTATTTTACTATCTTTAAATCCTTAAAGCAACTATTATCGTTATTTGCATTATAATACATTTTACCTTCTTTGAATGACGTTCACATAATATTATTGTGTATTGGCAGCATACTTTTCTTTACAATACTCTATACTATAGCATCTTAGCATATTATTACTATTTTATTACTTTTTTATAATAAATTCAAAAAAGAATTTATTTGGGCGGATATCGAATTTGTCCTGTATGTTTGCTTTCTATTACTTAACATTTAACATAATACATTAATGTTATGTATGTATCATAATTACACTTATTTTTTTATACTTACCCAACTACATTTAGAAAAAGACATATTCTTCCTCTTCTTATACCAGTCTTACATGTAGTGTAGTGTAATCTGTATAGGACTGTATTTTTTTTAAATTAAACGGAAAAAGGAAAAATAAAACTGTTAGGCATAAAGTATAAAAGGTATCAATTAAGGGAAGGCATTTTTCAATTAGAATTATCATCCTCATTATTATTTTAATAAATAATTGTAAAGACATTTTAAGTTAAAACGATGATAATATTAAATAACAACGAGACGACATAAAAAGGATTAAAACAGACTTTCCCAATATCTTTCTTAGGCCGAATTTTAAAACAAACTGTGTTGAACATTTTGGCAAGCGTGGGTGAAGCAAAAGTAAGTATCAGACGGTAGATAGTTCAACATCAAAAAATAACAAATGATAATAATATATTAGGGTGAAACCCGATGGCGTTGTAAGATTCATTGTAAGCCTACAGTTCATTGAAAATACAAAATTTCGTCACAATT
>JAQIVE010004639.1:0-14223 GCA_034698285.1 Sminthurinus bimaculatus | reverse complement strand
CTAATGTAAATCCTCATTCAGAATTCGATGACCTGTGGGGACCTCTAAACCTCAACCAATCGGGACGAAATTTTCAGGGTAATTTTTCTAAACCAAAAGGACTGATATGACGGCCTAAGGCTTTAAATTTTATACTTTGTTACTAAAATGGCATCATCTAATGTACATACATAATATATATTGCTGTAATTTATGTTTACTGTTTGTAAATGGCAAACGGTTTATTTAAATCCTATTATTAAAATCAGTGGTAAAATTTTTCATGGTAATAACAGCAATTATTATTATTGAAAAATATTTGGTAGACATTTTCTCCAAAGGGCAAGGACCAGATTTTGTAAGATATGTTGAATTTTTGTTTTGAATCTACGTTTTCAATGCTAGAAAAGTTGAAATCAGTCTTGAGTTAACAATAAAAATGACAACAGAGAGTCAGTTGACCTCCAGTTGAACAAACTTCCATATTTTAATATTTTATGACATAATGTTGGGTTTACAAAGTGTACATTGTACTAAAAAAATATTTTTTTGTTTTTTTGCAGATTCCTTCGACGACTCGAAAGGAATGGATAGTTCTCAAGACTTGTATCAGTATCTTCCCACAATGGGAAGACTTCCGCCTGATGGAGATGAATTCCCGAATCGCTGGTCGGAAAATAACAAGTCGAGTTCACCAAACTCCGCATCATCGGATGGATTTGGAAATAATACAAAGAAAGTTTATTGAAGTGAATTGAAAATGATGGGGAATCCTCCTCCACCAGTTCCAGATCTTCCCCCGCCATCGGAAGACGCGCCACCGCCCCTGCCATCCACTGGACCTCCAATCGGCCCATCAAAAGCTCTTTTATCTCGTCGCAGTAGTAGCGTAGAAGACAAGAAGCGTATTTTTATTGCTCAAACGACAAATAATAATAATAATATAAATAACAATAGTACCAAAGTGCCGAGCCCCATGTCTCGTTCTTCATTGTCATCATCCCAGGAGCCAAGTAAAAAGAGTGTACGGGACAAAATTGCCTTGTTTTCCAGTCGAAGTTCGAGCATTGAAGAAACGGATTCTGGCCCAAACAATGTATTGTCATCCGGATATAGCACTCTCCCAAATGGTTCGTCAATGAGAAACATCATGTCAACATCAACATCTAGTCTTCCAAGGTCGGCTGCATCTAGTGCCCTTAGTAAAAGTTCGGATAACCTCCTTCAGGGAATGAACGTTTCCTTGAGTAGTAGTAAACCGTCCCCGATCCAGTCGTCTGAGGACAGATGGAAAATGTCACGGAGTACGTATGACCTGAGTACCAGCAATAATAATAGCCCTCATCACAATCTTCATAGAAAAAATAGTAGTGCCGAGCCATCCTCAACATCATCATCATCCTCATTTATTCAAGGGACCAAATCTAGCTTTTCATCTGGACAGACGGATAATAGTACACAACTTCAGCAACAAAATAATAGTTATAATGCCTCCAAGATTATGAATGATAGATCGCAAAGATCACAAAGTATGCTTGATGTAGGACAGGATAATTATCAACAACAACAACAACCATCCAGTTACCAGAGAGTGTCTTCAACCTATCGATATAGTAATTTAACTCCTAAAACTGATGTATTGACCTCTGCCTCCATAATGGAGACTAGGAGGAAGGCTAATTTATCAAAATTAAGAGGTTTAGTTATACCCGATAAGACCCACATCATGACAACAACCTCGGTTGTCGATTTACCAACAATAATAAGTAAGGATGCTGCGATTTCAACTCCTTCCTCAATGTTGACTCTGAATAAAACATCATCAACTTCGTCCCCAGCATTTGATCAACAAAAGTATCAGCAACAACAAACACGATTACAATCATCCACATTACCACCCCAATATAAGCCAAGACAGCAAGTAGCCCGTACCGCATCCTCTGATTCCTCACCATACAATAATAATAATGAGACGAGTGAACGTGCCAAAACTTTGGGATCGGCCACTGCGGCTGGAGAACCCGATTTAAATGACTGGAAGCTTCCTAATGCTTTACCAAAATATTCACCGGCGTTTAAACGAAGAAGTTTGACCCCATACCAGTCCGCTCTTAGTAGTAGTATTAGCAGCACTACTACTGCTGTTAATACGGCGACTACCATTACGGCCACATCCACACCAATACAACCACAAAAGACTTTACCAATGCATTTCAGTACACCAGAGCCTAGAGAGCCAAAGAGTCTAGAAAGCTTGACATCACACTCCCCTCACTCGGATTCTAATTTTGAATTTCCAGAGACACGAACTCCCATTGACCCTTCGTCCACTTCCCGCAACAAACCATTTTCCAACAGTAATAACAATAGTGGTGCACCACCCCCAATTACAGCCAGAAAGACAACAAGTGGTGTATTAACAAAGAATAGTAATAATGATACCGCACCAAAGGAACAAGAACAACAGCAACAACAAACTAACGAAGAAAAGAATGCTCGTGTAAATAACAACAGTAATACCGTCGCCAAATACAATGGTAAAAGTAAAATCGATGATAGTGACAATGATTCAGCGGTTAGTTCCTCTCGTTCCAGTATTTCCCATGGATTATCACCACCAAACTCTCCCACGCCCGAAGAATCTTCATCCACTCCTGATCCAGATAATAATCATAATAATCATCATCAAGGAAGCAATAGTAACCGGGAAATGGAGGAGGGGGCAGAAGATTCGTCCAATTCGGATGAGGGATGGAGAGTCCTCAAACCCCAAAGTGTTGAAGCAATCAACCGGAAGAATGTATTAGCATCCGCGAAATTCAGTAGCGGAGTCGTTGTAGGAGGTGTTCATCACGGACGAAGTAGCAATAGTAGTCGGGGTGATGATGGGGATGATGCGGATGCCGAAGAAGACACGGAATCCTCCTGTTCGGAATTAGATGTTAATAATCATGAGCAGAGACGAACGTCCATTACAAATCGAATGGGAAATCAAATGAGGAGATGTTCCAACGCCAACAAAAATGACACGGAGGAGGACGAAGAGGAAATTGAGCCATCACAAAATACTCCCTCACACTCTCAACAATCTTCAATGGATTTGAATGAATTAATTCTACCCGAGTTGACGGAGAGTCCACTGCAGGCCATTTTCGATATGGAAGTTCAAATGGCGTATATCAACGAAATTTGTGATGCTCTTCCAAGTCGTGGCGATAGTGTAGGTAATCGTTACTTTAGTCGAAGAGATTCTGAAGCCACGGTAATTGAACGACCCATAGCTAAGGAAAGAAAGTTATCATCATCTCAACCGCAAGACCGAAGTGGGGACCACGTTGATAGTGTAGATCGTAGAGCTAGAAATCGTTCAAGTTCCGGAAACGAGTCCGATTTCTCTAGTAGCATTTCCGTCGGTAGTAGTAGTCATCATCATCATCATAATAGTCAGCATAATGTAGGTTCTTCTGCTACTACTACCACTAATAATAATAATAGTCTTCCTCCTCCCGCGATGACTACCACAACTGCAGCCACCATTATTGGTGCAGTCAAAATATCTTCAACTACTACTACAACAACACCTATTCATAACAACAGCAGCAGCAATAGCACAAGCCAGCAACAACAATCACTTGATAAATCAGATGATAAATGGTCCATGCTTGAGAAAAAATATTCAAAAAGTCTCACTGCTGTCAATTTACTGGGTACTGCCAATAGTTCAAGTACAACAACAACGTCTTCAATTAATAATAATAATTCATCATCAACTTTATCCTCGAAACCAACTTTGACCGCGACTAGCAACAATAATAGTGGTAGTAACAATGAAAGTATTGAAAAGACGATCGATAGAATGATGGAGAAAACGAATTTGTTGGATGGAGCTAAATCAAAGTCTTCAGGTGCTACAATGCCAAAAGGACGGAATGACTTTAAATCGTTATCGGAGAAATGGCAACAATTGTCAACAACGAGTAATGATAAATCATCATCAGTATCAACGACAGTGATGACGGCATCCACAACGACCACCACAACGGCAGCAATTCCTTCATCACCATCAACAATAAATAAACCACCATTGTTTGAGAAACCACAAATTTTGACATCAACCCCAACATCATCCCCAATATCATCATCCTCCTCCTACCGGTCTTCCCTACTGCCAACCACAAATATTCCAAAGATTGAGCCACAAGATTATGCAGTACGAAGTGATGTCACATCCCCACTTCAGTCAACTTCACCTGCAGAATCAAGTCTGTCCAAGACTGATGAGGATGATTTGAATCTACCCGAACGAGATGTTGACTCTTCATCCTCATGGACCACTGATAGAGAGAAGCGAAGCGGGGAACGCTTCTTAAATTCATCAAGCAGTAGCGTCGCAGGCGGTGAAGTAATTGTTCCAATGAGCTCCACAAAACGCTCCGTCAGTGTAAATGATATCCGCAAAGCCTTTGAGAAGGCGGAGGTAGCGGTGAATAATTATGGTCGCGATGATAACTGCACGATGAAAAATGGGAGTAAAGATGTAAATGATTTGTCATTGCCGTCGACTCACTTCCGTGTCTCGTCTTTTGATAGTACCACGAGTGAAGAGAGCTCTGCAACTACACCTGCAGGTATGATAATACCGTCCTGTTTTTTTCTGTATATGTATTATGTATGCTTTAGACTATTATTTCATTCTTTTTACAGTGTACATACAATGCATATTGTATAATGCGTGTGTGTATGTATATAGTTAATATACATGATTATACACAAATACGCACGTTTTTTGCATTGTTTTCCTATTCTTGTTACATCTGTCTTATATGTTCTTTATTGTGTGTACAAGTCATTGTCGAATTGTATATTGGTACAAAACAAGTGGATTATCTAAAAATAGAAAAAAAACCATCTTTTTTAACGTATGTACAAAATGATAATGATGATTGTAATAATTTAAATGTAAAAAAATAATTATCACATTCTTTATAAATATTATACAGGTATCTATGGCTCTGTCAATTCACTCGTCTCATCTACCCAAGTCTCCAGAATGGGAGACAGAGATCCATACGGAAGCATCACCTCTCTTGCATCTTCAACCAGCCTCATCTCACCACAGGTTAATTTTTATTCAATTTTACAATAATATAACGACACTATAAATCAAATCGATTTTCTGCTCAGTTCAACCAAACCAGGGGCAAATCAATGTCTATTTACTTACAGTTTTTCTCGTGCATCACGCATATTATGATCGTACTTATTTTTACATCTAAAAATTATGATTGTCAACATAGTTTTTATTGTCCTATTGAACATAAAGTTCAAATGTATGATATTGTGAATAGCACTACTTCAACATATGCGAAACGGTTTTCGTTTCAGTCACATAGTGTAACTTACAGTAGACTACAGTAAGCGGTTAAATTTTTTATTAATAATTTATTCGCATGTGCATATAAAAATATTCATATTGGAGAATGTGGGGGATCTCAAATTTTATGCTACGGATTGTGTTCTATCACAGAGCTCTGACAAGGAGAGTGCGTTTTGAATTTGCACATTGATTCATAAAATGATGAGGCGTGTGTGTAGTTTATATATACTGAATGTATTATGTATACATTACACATGCATTTTGACACGTATGAGCATGTGTTTTTTGCACAAATTATAAGCAAGAGCTAGATAACAAAACGTTTAGTCTGTAGTCTGTACATATGTAGACATGATACATGATAGACAAGACTCCCCATCATGAATGTAATCGAACACCCGGAATAAATAAATGAAATTTGAGATTGGTGACTCCTAATAATAGTGTGACCCACCACATATTATTTTGTCTTAATGATTCACAATGTTGTTTAATGTAAGGCAGAACAGTATTACACACGCAATTATTTTACTCGATAGTCGTTATAGGGTTAGGAGTTAGGATTCGATAAGGCACTTGGGATGAATAAAACTTTTGAAATAATGGATATTTAGCATAAACATGCTATAAAATATACATTATGAGCAAGTCGAATGATTGATGATAATTGTTAATGGACAATAATGATTAGCAGGTTAAAGGACTTTTGTCGACGTTTTTGGAAAACCTTGAAGTTTGTTTTCCCACCATGAAATTTGATATGTTTTTATGTTGTTTCTGTATTTTGTTCGAATCGTTTTTTTCTCTTCTGCTCAAATGCTATACTAATGCGAGCATGTAATGTCATAATTGGATTAAATCATCATTTTGAATTCCAGCTGGTAAATTTCAAGTTTACATTAATCCCCGCATCTTCACGACACTTAGAGATAACGGCAAACAATAATATACGTATGAAGTGAAGGCATCTAAATTTTGTATCAGTCATCAGGCTATAGTTATAGTAAGTAGTAAAAAGTACATAATTCATTTTTAAATAGGACTGTAAGTTACAGTCTGTAACACTATTTTGGAGGTATATTGTTGTTACTGCTTTGACTTTGTATGTACATTGGCCAAGTGAAATAAAAAGTGAGAGGACACATGACGAGTGTGTGTGATCATCATCATCATGTTGTAATGTAAGGCATGGAGAAGAGATCAAATAGCAAGAATGATAATAATACTTCTAGTGTGTATACTGATACATAAGTAGTATGGATGTGGATGTGTAATATAAGAGACAGACATCACGACGAATTGTTTAGCATCATTATTAATTGAGTTTTAATATTCTCAGTCAGGTATTGTGATGGCATGGTGTATTATTCAGTCTGCTTTTGGATTTGACTTACTTTTAGCTTGTATAATATTGTATTATGGACGTAATAAAACATAAGCATCATAATATACATAATACACATGCATAATCATGATCATATCATATTACAAGATCAAGAAGTACATAATATTATACGTCTTTCTATTGTATCGTACTAGTAAATAGTAAATGGAAGTGAATATAATATATACATAAGTTTGCAATATTTTTTCCACTGGCCTCTTTTCCCCCATCCTCTTTTTGTTCTCTTATATAGTGATCTGCTTCTACCCATGGCCAAAAATCGACCTTCAAGTTATAATAATCATAACAATATTATAGGTTCAATTCATATTTAGCACTAGGGAAAAGTCAATTGTTTGTTCTCTCTCTCCTTCTTTGTCTCTCTCTCGCTCTATTCTCTATTGATGGATCAGGAGGCAATTAATGCAACCAATGCATGTATACATGCATAATAAAAAACATGGAATCAGTATTTTAATGTGTATCGCGAGCAATTTGAATAGGCAAACCTGCTATAGGAGGCCGAATTAGGCAATTTCGTACACATGCTCCAAGATTTTGTTTTGTGGCAGAAAATTAAAGCGTGAAAAAAATTAACACAGAACGGGGTAGACAAAAATACATAATACAAGACGCATTATATGTTTTACCCTAAACTACACACTACATATCTATTTCTGTCTCCCGTACTCTCGCAATATTACATGTGCGTATAAAAAACATGCGAATAACATGTACTAGGAAATTCCTACAGATTAGGGATGCAGTCGCTGTACACATAGAAAAATATGCATAAATGTGGGTCTAAAACCGCATGAATATTCATAGAGAGTTGTAAGCAGTGTAATATTGTCATGTGTAGAATAAGTACGAAACGTAAATATTATGCTGCTTGTACCGCAAGTTTGAAAGGGTCTTTATTTGATTGAGTTAAAAAATAAATACGTATTTATATAAAAATGCCTCGAGTTTAATTTTGCAGGGTTAGTTAATGTGTTGTTAAAGAATTCAAAAATATTATATCTTATAACTTCTTGCTTCTTGCAAATTCTAACACAACATTGATTAAAACACCATGCATTTTCTAACTCTTCACTTTGGATCTTGCGACTGGACACTACCTACTGCATTCTATGCATGAGCTAAAGTTAGGATTTGTTGCATGACATACAAATTTTGTATTCATTACATTAATTAATGTAGCTAGGCTATGGTTGGATGGATGGATAAATGAATGAATGATAGTATCAATGAATGAATACATGGGGAAAAAATGAAAAATGAATTAATTTGAAGATTCTTTTTACAAATCGTGTCCGCAATTGCCAGAGAGTAGTAGTACAAAAACATGTCCTTGTCATCAATATTATAATTGATCACTGCTCAGTGTTTTTTTTTCGCGTGTAAAATTCTCTTTTCAATAGCAAAGAGTGTATTTTAAGTTTTGGTTTGATGACTTGCACTGCTGGAGGAATGCAGTGCATATTATACATACACGTGTTTTTTTAAATAAGTAAATGATAGGATATTGTATTTTATTATTCTCCTCCTTTTGTTCCCATTTGTGTTTGGTATAAAATTAGAATTTATTTAATTTTTAGACTTTATCCCCATTGGATATTGACACACGACATGTGGCAGAAAATTGAATTGATAAAAAAGTGTCTATGCTATTTATGTATTACTTTTTGTGTTCTTGAGCCTTGTGAAGTAATAATTAACTCTTTTTCTGATCTGCAGGAACTCCAACAACTAATTGACGAAGCCAATCAAAGTTTAGAGGAAGCGGGTACTCCTTCACATGAAGTGTGTGTCATTATCCTACACAGAGAGTATGCGGGTGGTAGTTTGGGAATCGTAAGTATAGAATATAGAACATGATGATTTATGCAAAATTAGATTATGTTTACAATTAGTACAATTTTGAAATCAGCAAAAGTTCGTATGGATTTCTAAAAACATGGCCTTGTTTCCTTTTTTTCAGACGTTAGCAGGAGGTGCAGATTACGAGACAAAGGAGATAACGGTTCACAAAGTTTTGACTGGAAGTATAGCCGATAGAGATGGACGAGTACATCGTGGTGACAGGGTATGAAGAAAATTCTGCAATTGTTACTTTTACATGCTTAACAATTGAGTCACTTTACACTGATTAAATCATTGCTGATTAATACCCCTTTGTTTTCTTGTCTTTCTTTGCAATAGGTATTGTCTATTAATGGTAAAAGTACCAAAGGTTTGACGCATCGAGAAGCACTGGTAAGACAAAATTTTGTGCATCAAAACGATGAAGCTTTTGAATGAGTTTGATTTTAAATTTTAAAAGCCCTGTAAACTATCTTTACAGAATATTGCAAACTTTATAATGAAATTTTAATGCAATGCAAATGTATTTTATTTTTTAATAGAACCTACTAAAAGCTCCACGTACCGAAGTCGTATTAGTTGTGTCTCGTGGGAGAAGTGGAGCAAACGGATTCCAAACCATCGAAGAGGCTAGTGTGACCTTGGATAGAAGTGTCGGTAGAAACGAAGCTGGATCGTTGGCCTCCCTGCTTGAAAATGATGAAGACACAGGTGGACTTAAATGGGGACCAATTAAAACTGTGATTATGATTAAAGACGGAGCAGGTTAGCAGCGAGCTTTTTCGTATTGGATTACATATTACATAGAACAATGGTGATAAAAAGTATGACTGTATATTTAAATGCCTATTTTTGTTTCGCAGGATTGGGATTTAGTCTCGAAGGTGGCAAAGGGTCCATTCATGGAGATAAGCCTTTAACTGTGAAGAAAATCTTTGTTGGTAAGTTTATTTTCAAATGCTTTTGCGCATAAAAACTTTTTTAGAAATAGAATAAATGAATTATTTCATTTCTATGGTTTTTTTAGGTGGACCAGCCGAAAAATGCGGAACTTTAACAGTTGGTGATCTCATTGTATCAATTAACAATGTAAACATGTCATCCAAGTCCAGGACTGAAGCGTGGAATTTTATGAAGAAACTTGGAGATGGTGAAGTAAAGATAAATGTGAGGATGCCACTGTAAACGCAAAATACAAAAAAGATGGAGCAAAAAAAGTTATCTCTTTTAGTAGAAATGAAAACGAAATTATGTACACGTACGACACTATATATATACAGCCTTTTTAACTAGTTATTATTATTTACTACACATTACTACTCCAATAATTATGATAAATTTCGCTGGAGCGTTTTTTCACACGCAAAAATATTTACTATACAATATGTTATTTTTTAGAACCGTCCTGAAATTTTAACGGTTTTGTAAATACCTTTAAAGACCAACAAAACATTTTATTATTAATTATTATTATCTTTATTAATTAATTATTACTATAATAATAAGTGACGACTCTACTACTATATTATTATGATGATGTTGTATTACACATTACACATTATGAATTGAAATGCAGATTCAGGAGATTTAAGAAAATGTCTTTAAAAAATGTTAAAAGGTATTTTTAGCTGAAACCTCTGCCTGTATTGAAAAAAAAATCTTATAGATATATAGAAGATAAAATTATGTCTTTGACATAAATATATTATGAGAGAACGCATGTGTATAAAAAATTTCCCTATCTTTAGATAAAAATCTAATAATTACAATACTCTTATGGAATAATATTGTATTATAAATATTTACATTATTTAATTTTGCATAACATCATGTTATAATTTTACAATAATTTTATTTGTTTTTCTCGTTTCGTTATAATTGATGGAATTTTTAGATTTTAGTTACTTAGAGAGAAAGTCTTGTCAAGAACGTTCTGTTTGTTGTCAGGAAGCTGACAATAGTTAAAAGCTTTAAAAAGAACCCTTTGATCAATATATAATTATGATAATAATTTTATGTTATGGCTTCAATTTCAACTGATGCGTGTAAACTGCTTGTAAATTTTTAAATGTTATATTATTCACCAGTGTATCGATTATGATGTAAGCATATGTCTATTTCTCTCTCTCCAGACCGACAGTCGCTTATATCCTGTTGTGCACAACAGCAGCAACATGAATATCGTATCTATATAGTTAAAAATATGATGATTATATTGTCTATATTAATGCCCTATAATATGTTTATTCTATAATGTAAAAACTTTGTCATTTTATTTATATTGTATATGTAATTGTCATTATTACTGTATCACACACGTTTCAATTATTCATATGGGCTTCAGACAGCACAAAGCTATCGAATAATCAGCGCAAATAATGTCATCCAAGTGGAAAAGAAAACTAACGTTTAATCGTGATAGTTTGTTTTTCTTGTTGAAAGAAAAGAAGCCAGAACGTTGGTTTTATTTTATTAGTAGTGTATGTACAATAATGTGTGTTTTGTGACTTTTAGTTTTATTATTGTTAGTATGATTATTTGTTAGCAGTGAACAGACAAGCAAAGACAACAGCAGCAGCAACAACAACAATATAATGTAATCCATATATATAATGAAAGTTATATCGTTCATCGCCAAACATTTTTGTTTTTCTATAATGGTGAATGTATTTGATTTGTTTTACTGATTCATACAGCTTAATGTACATGATGATTCAACTCCTACATTTTGTTCATGAATTAATAAATTAACTGCAATTTATTATAAGCTTTTCCCGTGTTTTCTGTTTTTATATACTCTTTTGCACACTTCATAAAATGGAAGTACAACTTGTAAATGTGATAGATACATAAATGTTCCATTACATGCTTTTATCATGTATTTTGTGTGAAAGCAATGCTTACATAATATCAAATTCCAACGTTTCTCCATATATTATGACTTTAAATATTTTAGGCTAATGATTAAATCTACAGTCAAATCTTTTTTCAATAGGTATGCAAAAACCGTGGTTACGCCTGTCATATGTCGCCTGTCATATGTACGTGTCAGCATCACTTTCCGTAGATTGATCTACAGTTACCATAGTATGCAACTACTATTAACTATAGTGGTGGGTTGCTAATTCATGAAACTACCCTGCGCGACAAAATTAAGGGCTACCTTAATCACCATAACTACGGACTTCAACGTTTAGGGAAATCCTAGTCCAGGGACAAGTCGGATTTTTCTACCTAGATGGCACTCCGTATGTCCTTTGTTCAGTTTTCGGATTTTCGCGTTCGCAAGAAGGACTGTGATATTTCACGTTAGCATTTCAAGGAGCAAATGATTTCAACAAGGGTTTCGGGCTTAATTGTTGACCAAAATATAATGAACCATCGCGGTAAATAATGTAACATTGCCTTGTTTATCTACTTGTTTGTTTTGTACATGTGTATTTATACACTTTACTTGTTAAAAGAACGGTTTCATCATCATTTTTACATATATAATCATTCATTATCATTTTCATACTCATAGTCACGTCATTCTCATATGTAGTTGTTAAATATATTTCTTATTTATTTTTCAACAGCTAATAACCGTCATACACATGGACAAAAACTAATGCATTACTTGAAAATGTAAATGTATTTATTTACGGTATTTTTATAAGAGGTCCATATCAAAACTAACAACCTGAAGCTAAGCAACTTTGTCTTTTCCTCCAAAAACGTAAATTCTGAGGGTCATCAACAGTACTTACACGAACTGTATGACTCTACGAATTCGCGCCACTGAACAGGTCATCAAAATGGCCATGTACTTGATTGTGAGCGAATCGAAAAAATAAAAACCGCCAATTCATAGACGTACATTTTAATCAGTATAGACGATTGAAAAGTTAAAAAAACAAAACGAATGCGATCAAAATGTAAAGCAAATACGGTCCTTTTAGCATCATTTCGGACGCTCATATTTTGGCGACCCTAGCAATGGTCAGTGTGTGATCAAAAAGACTAACCTTCTTAACTTTCTTCGCTTGTTTCATTTCAGTAACCTCTGTTAAAAATACCGGATATCAGTAGATACTTACACGCATAATATTATTCTTTATCCGTTTGTCTGTACGACTTTTATTAGCTGTTGTAATTATATTTTCTACACATATTTAAAACCGTATTCATTAACTGTGTCGGGAGGGAGTTGAAACTTAAATAGATAGTAAATACATGCTGCAGATTTATGTATGTGTACAATTTGTTTGTTGGTTGTTTTTAAATGCTAAATATCCATATATTATATAATATTAACGTATTTGTATTGTGGGTATGTATTACGCAGACGTATACGTATACATTGGTATTATCAACTGCATAGGAATATTATTTACTATAATAATATGTACAGTTTATTACATAATTAAAAGGTCGCGTTTCTAATTTTGTATCCATATTTACTTAACTTATTTAAATACGTATTAAGGTTCATTTTTCATTTCATACACTGCATTTTTTCATACAGTTAATATTTCTAGTTTTAAACTATGTATCTATCTATAACGTCTGTAAAGTATTATATATTTTATCATAGTATGCATATTTCGTATCTTATGTTATAATATATTGTAGTACACAAAGTATGTATTCATTGTACTCTACTTACGATTATTTTAAAGCAAGGTTTATTTAAATTATTATTTATTTGATTCTGTATATATACTTAGGTTTCCCTAAGGTAAACATTTCTTTTCCGCATCCTTTTTCTTTTTTGGTTTTACTGTAAGTATTTAACGTTGTATTTAGCTTTAGCAGTTATGATGGGTATCTCGAGAATTCAAGTGTTCGTGGCTGCCATACAACACGGGATCTGTGAACAAAGAACAAAGACCAAAATGGTAAATGTATTAAAAGTTTTTTAACGACTCCGGTAATATTTTAATGTTTACATTTTTTTCTAAATTACGAACAATTTTGAGTAAAAATGTTTGAATGAAATGTTTAAAAGGCTTCCACACATTACATTTGACAATATTCTAGGCAATTTTTAGGCATTTTATTTACAGATCGGTGAAAAGCAATCATTTAAAACTTGGCAAAAAATATCCAAATACATTGTCAAATGGATGTGTGGTACATAAGTTACTGTGGTAAGTTGGGTGGTTAGCTTGATTTTACGTACAATTGTAATTAGTACCTAGAGAATTGAGACCATAATGGGTTTGATACATGGAACCGGGGCCGCCGGACGTCGGAACGGAATGAGAGATTGGAAGTCCCGTGTTTAAGCCAGAAGACTGATGTTGCAGTTGACTAAACCCACTCATCGATTGGCTCAATTGTCCTAGCCCTTGAACTTGAACAATTAATAACAGCAATAATAGTTGTATTTTTCTATTTTGGTATGAAATTTTAACTATTTTGGAGTATTTATGTAGTCGCAAAACTTCTTGCGAGCGTAATACGCATGTATGTTATTATTACAAACAAGAAGAAAAACAAAGGAATAAAAGAATACTGCTGCTTTTGTCATATCAAAAATGGATAAATTTGATATGTGTGTACTGCAATGGGAGTTCTTAGGACAGCCTAATCTGTTGTATAGCTACTACTTTTCCCTCTGTGAGTTTTTCCG
>JAQIVE010004638.1:0-14223 GCA_034698285.1 Sminthurinus bimaculatus | reverse complement strand
TTTTCCTTTTATTCCCTATCTTTGCCTACCATTATCTAATATCTAATCCAATTTTATAATAATAACACAGCAATTTGACGAGCAGAAGGAGCAGCACTTGTGAATATAACAAAAAATAATTATTGTGCCTATATTTG
The DNA here is from genome assembly GCA_034698285.1 of Sminthurinus bimaculatus. NCBI lineage: Eukaryota > Metazoa > Arthropoda > Collembola > Symphypleona > Katiannidae > Sminthurinus > Sminthurinus bimaculatus. Next base: position 14,086 of record JAQIVE010004638.1, on the reverse strand, counting down.
TTGAAAAAATGACCAGTTTCGTATGTTATTCCAAATTATTAATGTCAAATGTGATTGGGGGGGGGGGGAGGAGAGAATTAGGTTTGTCTTTCTCAAAGCAAGACAAAATGAATAAAAAACGAATTTGATTCTAAGCTGTAAGTAAGTATTATTTACAGAGGACAAGCAGGTAGGGAAGTAAATAGATTCCTTCTATCGCAACCTATCCCCAAGTCACTGATGTGTACGAAATGTAGAATACAAAAAGGAAACAAATTCCAAGTTTTTGTACCCCAACAGCAGCAGTAGCAGCAGTTTTGCTTGACTGTGAACAGTGGAAAAAGTGGTTCTGATATAACTATGTATATAGGTTTGTAGTTGGCTTGGCTGTCTCCGCTATATCTATACATAGTATTTTAATATCTAATATCTACAATCGACACACTACAGCGGAGTAAATACAGTTTTTTCCTCCCTTTTTGAAAGCACAGTTGTAGACTTTTGTTTGTACCAAAGCCGGGACCACATCAATAACTAGCCTCGCACTACCACTTTACTTTCTATGCCTTGAAGTACTTGTACATCCACCCTGCTCCTGATCCTCGTCCTCCTCCAGTAACCACCAACATTGACGTCTGGCTCTGACTTCATTCTGGCATTCCCAATACGACAATTGAGGACTCTCGTTTCTTTCTTTTCCTCGTTCTCTCTCTCTCTCTCTCTCTCTCACTCTCTGCCTCCTTAGCCGTCATCCTCATAGTCCCCAAGTCTGGATAATTAATCGTCCCAAGTGATTTCAGCCTGTCCTCACTCATCCATTCAAGCTCAACTCACTCACACCACCAAGCAATCAGTTTTTCTCCAAGTGCAGTGACTAACTTTCAATCTTTCAATCTCAGCAATCCAATCCAGTCATTATACATAAATGAAGGCGTGAGGGAAGGTAGACTAGTTTTGGGAGCCCGTGGAAAGACTCGCAAATTATCCCACCCCAATTCCGTCTCCGTCTTCATCCCTCTTCTTTTGGTTTATGGTGTCTTGTGTAAAAAGGAAGAAACGTGGGAGAGGGAGGGGGAAGGAAACCCAAAGCCGAAGGGTCTACTTGCAATAATGAATAACAATAATTTATTGTTATAGTTATTGTTATAGTGCCACATCATTTTATATTGTGAATCGTGACAACTGACAATAATACAAACTAATAATACTGATATTGTAAAGTGGAAAAGACAATAAAATGTTTTGATGTATCTTTGTGCAATGCGTATCTTATGTGTATACTTAACTATACTACATAATTTATAATACACAGAAAAGACAATGTGAAAGAAAGGGAAAAAAGGACAAGAAAGTTTGAAAGAATAATAAAGATATGTATGTATAACTATTATTAGGATTGAATAGCTCATCAATTTGAGACTTAGTGTGATACTGCTACTCCAGACTCCACACTCAGCATATTTAAACGATAAATAATCCTTCTAAATAATAAAAAATAGTCAAGAAAGAAGAGGAAATGCTGGACTCGATCTATTCTCGGATACGAAGACTTCACCGTGTAAGTATACATAGTGCATAGTGCATACCATTATCAACTCACAAAGCACTCATCCATCCTTATCAGCTTGTTCCTCAGTCCTCAGATTCATCCTCCTCCTCCTCTCCTTCACTCTTCTTATTTCAAATTAATCACAGCTCTCTAAGTTTGGATTTGAATCTCTTGGTCAGCAAAGTATGACGGGAAAAGAGAGAGAGAGAGAGAGTGGGTAAATAAAGAGAGGGGGACGGGGGACGGAAAGGCGGTGTACTTTGTACTCTGCACCTATACCCATAGGTGCAGAGTACAAAGTACACAGCCGGCGCTCATCCATTCCTCTATATCCTCTTGAACCCGCAACAACACTTTTTATTTTCCTGCTCTTGAGGACCAAGTCAAGAACAATCAGCATCGTCAGCATCCGAGCATTACAAGCATGTAGCTAACTTGCTATTGTACTCATCGCGCATTGTTCCTACTGTTACATAGTTATTATTACACTTGAGCGCCCTATCAACAACACCATCAACAAAGTGATTAGATAACAATGATATTATTATTACTTATTATCAAGACTAGCACTGGAGCTTCCTGCTAAACTACAATAAATAAAATAATACATGACGCAATGTCACTATTCATAAATCACAATAAAATATTATTGTATTGTGATTCAAGCTAATATTATTAGTCTAGGATTAGATACTGCACAAAGATGAAGATAATCGGCAAGAAGTAAAGGAATCAAGATTACATGTAAAATTATCCTCTCTCTCACACACATGACCAATAGTTCTCATTTCTCATTGCCACCTCATCGCCATCAAGTCCAGTCACAATGGTCGTGAAAATACGTTTTTATTATTACATAAAAATTCAGGGGAAAATGTGCAAATTTTATAGCTCTGTTGTCTTTGTTTGCACTTACCACTTACTGTTCATCATTCAGATTTAGGAAAAGATCTTTAAAACAATTTTCTTCTCTAAAGAGCTGTGTACTGTCTACATATTAAAATCCAAAGTGCAAGTAAGTATGTAAACACCGCTACGATATTGACCCGTAAGGTGTCTGATGAGTGCCTCTGTGCATAGTACTACATCAGGAGTACATAATATATGTACCAGACCCCAAAATACAATACAATACAATAGTTAAAGAAGGATTCTTTAAGAGACGTCATAACTATAACATGCTTATGTATTATAATATAATATATTGCATATTACATACCAAAAGCCATTAACAATGGAGAAAGGACTGGCTCGTAAATGAATAAATAAATGTGTATTAGCTATATAAGTAGCCAATAATGCATTGCAAAAACCAGAAGAAGGAGAGGAAGACGGCTAAATGCTAGTCGAAAGGTGAGATGATAGACGAGTGGGAAATCCAGCGGACTATTTTCCACAAGAACTTTATGTACTCTCTCATTAATGGATCACCCTCATTCACAATTTGTTGTTTTAGTAGATAGTAGATCTACTTACATATTAGATGCATTACATCTTGGATTCACTTGTACAACACACATTACATAATATTATGTAAGCACAAAACTTTCTACAAAAAATTTCCCCCCTACGGCGGTCTCAGGCTGAAAAAAACTTTAACAAACCGCTAGAAATTTGTGTCATTTTTGTTGAAAATTTCTGGTGGTGTGTAGCGTGTAGGGGTTTTCCCCTTTCCTCTCTGATTTCACGGTTTTGGTAATGGTCAATGCCCACTTTCTTCGTGAAACTGATAGTTGGCCTCTCAAAAAAATGGTCGATTTGCCCTTCCGAAGAATTAGTTAAGTGAAGAGTTTGAATTGCCGACGAGTTATAAACGCCGACCAATATTCGTGTATATTATAAACATCTTATGGCGGACTCAAGGCTATATACAAAGAGCTTGGCGTACTATAATATCTACATGTTATATTATTGTATATATGATGTATACTATACATTATACATGGATAAAGTCAGGAATGTGAACTCAGAAATGTTGCTTATATTTTTACTGTTTGCATAATATATAATATCATTATCATAATATAGGCAATATAAAAAATAAAGTCATCTTTTTTACGTCCACATCCACTTCTCAATACTCAGTTGGAGCAAAAACTAGTCCAAGTAGCCAAAAGGCAGAGTTGAGGATTGAGGATGAGCATTATAGGACACGTGGAGCGCTTTCACTCGTTCATCGTAATATAAGTACACCGGTTTGATGACTGGAGATTGGAGATGCTGGGGTAGAGATATGCAGATCTCGTGCTAGCTAGGACGAGAGATCCAGACGAAGCACACACAAGTCCCGTGAATGAGTGCGGAGTGCGCTCAAAGAAGTAATTTTGGCGGGTGGGAAGAGGGGGAGGGGACGAGTTTCCTCGTCCTCCTTGTACATAGACCTAGTTCTATTGTCCCCTCCCTTCATCCGTCCGTCAATCTAAAAATGGACGATAAACAAGCACTCTTTGTACTTGGCCAATTGTTGTTGTCTCACCCTCACTCTCTCTCTCTCTCTTCGTATATTAGCCTTTACTTTTCTTACTCTTTAGCAAAAAACATGTTGTTTTGAATATATTGTAGTCACTATTCGTTATAGGCGCTAAATGCACGTCATGGAGTGATGGGATATGATCATGGAATCATCCCAGTAGCAACATTTGGTTCGCATTGTTATTATTCAGGGCTTGATTACAATTACACAGCCTTTATGTATGCATAAAAATAGGGGAAGCTTTCATCAAGTTAGCAATCCCGAAGCTTTCCGAAACTCGTCCCGTCCGTGGCCGTCGTCAGAGGCCGTTGAAGACTATGTCAAGAAATCTTTCACAATTTGAATCTCCTGTGCCAAAATGTCGTCTTCGACTTTAAATCTGCTCACCCATGCCGTCATCAATATAACCTTGCCTCTGGTTGGAGTTTGGCGATGGTGGTGGGGTTTTTGGGGGGCTTATTCATAAACACAAAAGTAAAAAAATCAATTAGATTAATCAAGGGAAAAGATGGATATTTTTAACGCAAAATATGCTTGATTCATTATCATTTTCATATGGATGCTAATGTATGTACACAGCGGAACTTGACGGGAGGACGCTACCCAGGTAGTTTGATGAGCGCCATCGTCTTCTTGTCCTTGGTCAACACGGCATATTTTCAAGGTTTCGACCTCACCGTTGGACTCACGAATTATTTTCAAAGTCTCTTCAACACGTAAGAAATAAGGAGAGAGAGAGAGAGAGAGAGAGAGCGAGCGAGAAAGCCGAGTTTATGTGTATTAAATTTAATTCTAACTACTACATACAAGACTTTAATGATTACCTATGATGATTCGTACATATTATTATATATGTTATAATTGTGATGATAGGACGGTAGGGACGCGGCTGGTGAGTTGCAGTTTGGCGGGACTCATCATGTGGCTCCTGTTTTCCTGGGGAAGGAAGTATCTTCTGCGTAACTTACTCACTTACCGGCGATGGTTGTACGAGCGGAATAATTATACCCTGCGAACCAAGCTGATTATGTTGACGATCCGACTCCTCGCCGGCTACCTCAAGCCCATCAAGACCAAGTTGTACGGTTTCCAATCGATACTCCCCTCCCTCCCGGTCCCCTCCATTCAAGAGTCCGTGCATCGCGTAAGTCCCGTGTTGTCAAAACTAAACAAAATTCGATAAATAATACATAGATTCTAGATGGATGAAGGCGCATAGCATGCATAATATTATATACTTAAGTAAATGTTAAATGGGCTCCTCCTTAACGCAGTATTTAGAGTCGATGAGACCGATCGTGGACGACGACAAGTATGCTCACATCAAGGCCTTGGCTGACGACTTTAAAAAGGGTCCTGGCTCTAAACTCCAGAGATATCTTGTCCTCAAGTCATGGTGAGTATCCATCTTCCTCTCTAATTGATTATCTGACTAGTCGTTTGCATACATATAGGTACATACTCCCTCTGACTCTACTTAGGTAATCTTTTTTGTCATGTAATTCATTAATCATTGACTGCCTTTTGAATGGTTTTAGGTTGTCAGGTAATGCCCGTTTCCTCTCATGTCCCACCACATAACACGCTAAATAATTGAAACATTTAATCACTATAAATGTGGATAGAAAGGTACACATTATATCTATACGTATTTCTAGCACCCAGGATAATTAAATACATTTCTATAAATATTAATGATTTAATGAGGATGACATAATGTTGAATTGCTCTGATTCCTGGGTAGCCAACTATGTGTCGGACTGGTGGGAGGATTTCGTTTATTTGATGGGACGATCGCCGCTCCTCGTATGTCCATATTATTATACTTACATTTTTATAAGATTAATAATAGTAGTACAAGCATATAATATGCTTGTACTACTAATATTATGTACAAAAGCATATTAAATTGATTGTCTCTGTTGACCAATAATAAATGTATTTTATGTTTAGGTCAACTCGAATTACTACATTCTGGACGTGATTAATCAAAAGGTATTGTTGTTGGTTGTCACTGATTAATCAGTTTGTTACTCTATATTTCTCCCATTTTAAAATTTTTGTTACATTTCAGAGCGTTCATCAGGCCGCCCGAGCTGCCATCTTGACGTTTGAAGCCCTTCACTTTCGGGAGTCTATTGAAAATAACACACTAGAGCCAGTAAGAACAAGTAGTAGCCTCGTCACTTTTAATCATGACTTCATGAGTCAGGATCTGCAGAAAATATCATGAACATTGAACATAACGCATCGCACAAAATGAGTTTGTTGTTGTATTTGGATAGTTGGTGGGGCAGGAGGCGATTCCCTTGTGCAGCTGGCAGTACGAACGATTCTTCAACACTTGTCGAATTCCCGGTGAGTTAGTCTCCAACCGGAAATACTTACATAACCGCGGCTTTGTTTTACTTTCTCCTCGCTATATACTAGATGGTAAAGGAGTCAGGTCATTACTTTCTGGTTTGAGAGTATATTTTTGCTACAAAACAGTTATGGCCATGTTCTATTGTATAATTTAACGGCAATAATCATGATGGATGATGATTGATAATAAATAAATAATAATGCTGTAGGAGAAAAAATAGATATAATACAACACATGGAGAACAGCTTTCATATTTCGGTCTACTGTCATGGCAAATATTTTTATGTGCCCATTCGACACGAGAGCGGACGTCTGCTGACCAAGTCTGAGCTCCAAGTTCAGTTCTTGCGAGTTCTTCACGACTCGTCACCCACCACCAGGGCGTGAGTCCTCAACTATCACATTAATTAAGTATCCACGTCATTCATGTACTACTTTTAATAATCCACTAATTACGAGATACTTCCGTGGGGGAGCCAATGAAAACTCTAAAAGGTCGGTTTCTTTGACAGGGAGGAACGATTGGCGGCTCTGACAGCCATGGAGCGGACCAGTTGGGCAAGAACTCGGAGCCGATATTTCTCAAGGGGTCTCAACCGCAACTCCCTGGACATAATTGAAAAGGCGGCGTTTGTGGTGACTCTGGATGAGGAGGAGTACTCCTCGGATTTGGACGGGTTCCAGGATGGACACTTTGACAAGTTCTCGCAGGCCATGTTCACAGGGAACGGGTGGAACCGGTGGTGTGATAAGTCCTTCAACATCATTGTGGGTAGGAATGGAGTGGCGGGTCTCAACAATGAGCACACCTGGGCCGACGCACCGGTTGTGGCGCAATGGTGGGAGGTACGTACAGTACAGTACATAGAAATCACACACAAACACAGATTGATGCGGAGAATTAATATTACCGTGGTTACAACATATTATGTACAATGCATTGCATAGTTGCCCGCAAGGTATACTTGTAGGTTAAATCGGATTTTGGTCTGGGCCTAATAATACATCACATACACAGGTGGCCATCGTTCGCAGTCACTCCTTCAACGACTTTGATGACAAGGGCTTGATCACAACGCCGTTGGAAGACCTTCCCCCCTCTCCTCACAAACTCAACTGGAACCTGGTATACAGTAAACAGATAATACGGAAACTTGAATCAGGGGTCAGGGCTTATGAGGACACTCGCATTTATATTAGCACTCACCCGCGACAATCAAGGACTTAAAATAAAACTCGAAATAAAATAGATATTTTGTATTTGAGGACCACGAGAAGCCATAACTGCAAGGATGACTCTCACTTGTTGCTAAAGCCCGAACAGCAAGTCGTCCTTCCACGTTGGCCTTCATTTGAGAGGTTAATATTAAGTATATTATTATAATGTGGACTCTGGATGTTGTAGGATGAGTGCTCCCATGAGATTGAGGAGGCAGTGACGGCAGTCCAGGGTCTCATAGCTGATAATGACCTCACGGTTTTGATCCACCTGGACTATGGGAAAGGGTTCATGAAGAGATGTAAAGTTTCTCCAGATGCCTACCTACAAATGGTCCTCCAACTCGCCTACTACCGCGTAAACAACAACTACACGCTGCTCTCAATTCTCAACAATAGTTTATCATCATTAGAATACATTATATTATTATTACATATTAATATTCCCTCTCATGAGTACTCATGAGAACTCATGTAAAGTACGTACTTTACACACAGTCTTACACACTCCATTTCTGTAACCAAATTACATATGTACACAAAAAACCTCATTGATGAGGGATTAAGTAAATGAACGTTACTTTTAGATGAGCGGACAATTTCACCTGACTTACGAGGCCTCCATGACCCGTCTGTATAAGAAAGGGAGGACTGAGACAGTTCGTCCTTGCACGACCGAGTCCTGCGCCTGGGTCTTGTCCATGCTCGATGACCAAATCCCCGTACGACCAACATCTCTCAATCACATTATGCTTATAGCTATACTTAATAATGATGTACTTATGATGTACTTAAGTATGCATTTTATAATCAGGGGCAATTCCATTCCCATGTATCATGTGTAATCTGTATACTCTTTAACCTTGAGCTCCCAATATCGAGCAAAATACATGGCATGGATTGGGAAGAATTAAATACATTTGTTTGGACAGGCGGAGGAGAAAGTCCGGCTGTTCAGGAAGGCCATGGAGCGGCATCAACAAGGCTACCTGGACGCTCTGGCGGGGAAAGGTTTTGACCGCCACCTTTTCGGCCTGTACGTCGTCTCAAAGTACTTGAAGATAGATTCTCCGTTTCTGTGCGAGGCCTTGAGTGAGCCTTGGAGACTATCCACCTCGGTCAGTTCATTGCATTTTCATGTACATCCCTTGTCCACAATTATTATTATCAATATTTGGGAATTTTAAGCAGATGAAGTAAAACATGATCAATAAATGCCTGCTGGATGACTTAATAATGTTTTTTAACTTTTGTTTTGCGTGTTGTTGGTGCGCAGCAAACTCCTCAGTGGCAGGTAAAACAAAGCGATTTTGCAAAAAACATTCATTTTATCTTTTAAAGCGTTAATCACAACATCATAAAATCTAAATTATAACTTTTTTCTCGCAGACCAAACTGCCCAAGCCGCGAGACATAATAAGTGTCGGCGGCGGTTTTGGACCCACCGCGGAGGATGGATATGGAGTTTCGTATGCAGTGGCTGGAGAAAATTCCATCTTTTTTCATGTAACTTTCCCCCTTAATGTTCCCCCGAAACTTTCATTTTTAACAATAGGAGAAAGCACAAGTTTAAATACGGCAAGGTGCTCTCTGTTTTTTGAAAAATGAGCACCCAAATCCTACTTTCCCCATGTTAATAGATGGTGAAAGTAAATTTTCAATGCTCATTTTCAAAAAAACAGAGAATACTCTGACGTAAACTTACATTTTTGAAGATGTTCCCGGGAATTTTCGTCCCGGGTCAAAGCGAGAAAGGTGTTTCAAGTACGATTTTCTTGCTTAGTTCTTTTGACATAGTTCTAGGTCAAGTGGTTTAGACACTATGACCCCAAACGTCAGACAAATCGAAAGAGCAAAAGTTTAAATACAACTTGCAGTTTTTCATAGATTTTTATTAAATTTCATGTTTTCCAAATTGTCCGTTCGATTTGAAATAGGCTTGATATACGGTGTTTCTATAGCAACTCCCTATATCAAGCCTATTTGTTGCCCCAGACCCCTCAATTTGAAAAATTTTACGACACTTTAAGCCATTCAAGACTCAAGCGTATCATGCAATAATACCTCATTCATGAATAAGATGTAAATTTACTACCGAGATGAGAAATTACCCCTCTGCTATAAACAATAATATATCCAATACTTATTATAGTAATGCCAGAATACACGAGATCATAATGTATTGTTGCAAACGCAAAAATGAGTTCAATGATCGGCGCAGTAATTATTATATTCACATCTTCTTTCTATACCTTCTTCCAGATCTCTTCCAAAAAGCGCTGTACCACCACGGACTCCAAAAAGTTTGCCCAGGCCATCCAGCTGACCATGGCCCAAGTCCACCAACTCATGTCTCCACCAAACAACAATGTCAAATGATCTCAAGTCCATATTATACTGGTACTATTGTATCTAGAATTTTTAAATGGGAATGCTAAATGCAAAAGAGCAAGAAAACCAACAAGGCATGCTGTTGATGAAGCCTTAATTCAATGGTTTAAAGAAAATAAAATCAAAACTGTTATTACATCCGCTTGTCTAGTGTTTGATGCCTTATTTGTTATTTGACAAAGAAAAAGGAGTGAAACGGATTTGTTTATATGCCTGGCTTATTAAGTGGAACGAACAACTTAAAGCGACTACATAGCACACAGAAATATGAAGCACGTAAATGCATGATTCTTCCCTAACATTTGTTTAATCTCGTCCCTATTTATTTACCTCAATTACATACATCACTATTGTCTGTTGTCCTTTTCTAGGGAACTTGTTGAATTAAAAACCTTTGAGAGGAGAATCTAAAAAACCAAGGCTTAAAACTGTTTTTAGCGTGAAACACAGTCAGGGGACCTGCTTGCGGATATTATGATTCTGCTGTTATTATCTAATTGTATAAGTAGTAAGTGTATTATATTATGAAATAGTTATGTATGCATGTATGTACTTAGTACTTATTACTCCATATTATGTACATACTATGTAATTGTAAGTAGGAGGAATAGCAAACTCTCTCACTGAGCTTTCAAAACCAAAGGGGAACACATCATAACTACTACTATCATATTTAGTTGATACATTGAAAAAGAGAATCCAGACTTGCACTGTATTTCTAAAAGTGATGTGCACAATAGGTACAAGTTTAAAGGAGAACAAACGCAAGCAGCAGAGAATAATAATACGAGGAATAAAAAGATAAGAAGAGGGTGGCGGGGGGGGGGGGGAAGAAAAGGAGGGAGAAGGGTGCCTGCTGACTCTTAGGAGTAATTATGTTACGGAGTGGAGATAGTTATTGTATCCCTAGTGTTTTTTGATGCACAGTCGTGATCAAGATGGGGCCGGAAGTGGCGTAATCCTACTTTGTCTCCCTTTACTTTGTAATTGAATCTGAATAAAAGACCATTCCGAATAAAGTACACCGGGGGAGAAGAGAGAAGAGTTCAGCCTTTTATATGTACGGATGTATCTCCCTCCATCTCTCCAAGACACCTCTCAAGTCGTATCTCATCTCAATCTGCCCAAGTTTGAATGTACATATGTAGTATGTAGAGAGTTTAAAGAATTGTGAGCAAGTTACATACACATCATGATGTTTTGGGCTTCCATCAGCAATAGTTAAGCCCGAGAGGTGTCTGCTTTTTTCGCTATCATTCAATCATCATCATAAGGAAATGAAAGAGGAAGGTTGATGAAAGATGAGGCAATGAGGCTGGATATTTGAGTGTTGGTGGCTCACATTATTGCTCAACTAAGTGCTGATTGAGGAAAAAGACTGTCATGGACATGGTGATGAAATGAAATGGACTAAAATGATGATGAGGGGAAGGATACGAGAAAGGAGGAGAGATGACGTTGGAGAATTGAAGAAAGGCTGAGCGGAAGATGTGCTATGATGTGCAACTGACTGATTTGATGCTGATTATTGAAAAATCGCCACACACAACTCACGAGTTGAGATTGACTGGCTCAAGGTGAGGGAGAGAGATGGGACTGGGACAGCCACTACCCCACTACCAAACACATGTTGTGATTAAGAAAAGCATCCTTAATTCCTTGTATCCTTATATCTAGGTATATATTTTAATATTATATCTCACCTTTTTGTACATCTGTTTATCTCTCTGTCTCAACATGCTTCTCCGTCACTCTTCTTTTCTTAATCTTGGTTTTTTTTCACTTTGACCCCCCTCAATATGTTTTGTTGTATGACAGAAAGCTGTATTAGTGTCGAGAATAAGGCATTCAAGTTGGGGAAGTTGCCACATGTCAGTAGATAAGGCGAAAAATACACATGTTTTGAGATTTGAGAGATTTCTCATTTCTGTCTTTGCTGTGTACTGTGTACGTGTACTCTCTCTCTCTCTCTCTCTCTCTCACTGTCAACAGTACATGCATGTACAGTACATGTATGTATGTATATAAAGATGGAATGGGTAAGGGGGAAACAAACAAAAGTGAGACTGAATCTTAATCCAAATCCAATGTATACAGTATAGATGACGGAATAAAGAGCTGGCAATTCAAGTTGAATGGATGGAAAATAATGAAGATAAAATCTATTTCAAAGCTCAAGAGACAATATGAATACAGTATATTAAGTAGGAACAACAATAATAATATTAATAATAGACGACCACGACGACGTAGAGGGCAAGTAGCTCTTTTGATCTTTCCACATTTGCCTTCACGTGCATATATACATAGACATAGATAGAGGCTATGGATGCAAAGGAGCAATGTTTTCATTCAGCCATCCCTCCACGTATATTCTCAGCTGCTCCTCCATAACTTGAGATTTGAGATAGAAAACAAAAGTGCTGGTCGTTGTACATAATTTGTAATAGTCCTGGTGGACTTTGGTTGGAGGTGAGATGAGAACATGTTGAGAGTTAAAAAGCGAAATGTGGACACCGTCATATGCTTGACTATTCTCGACAATAATATGTTATGTGCATGCATGACTACACATATCTGTATGTTATGTACATAAACGTGGTACATTAGATACATGAGTACCTAAAGATGGAGCAAGCCCATAAATTACAAGGAAGTTTACTTTTGAGGCACTTGCAATGCACAACAATGCTATTTCTGCTTAGGTGTCTCAAAAGTCAGTTACACAAGTTGCAACGTTTTGAGTTTTGAGGGGCATAGCTCTACCTCTTTTTGTCTGATCCATCTGATTTTCGCCAAAAATACATGCATTACCTTGGAAACGTATGCCAATTTCAACAAAAAAGACCCCATGTACTTCGGTTTACCCGTTCGGCCGGAACCTTGAAAAGAACAGATAAGGACGGACGGACAGACAACATGATAGAATAAGGTAAGCTCTCTTCACTCGCTCCCTAATATACCTATGCAGATAATAAATGTAACAACAATGATGAGCGAGAGGAAACTCTCTTATGAGCTTTGTATAAAGTATAAAATAATTTATCCTTACCTTTTTTGTTTCTTTGCTTGCGCCGTATGGAATGGGCAGATAGCCGAGAGTATAGATCACAACATTTAGACTATAGACACATCGTATGCATTATGCATGTAGATTGATAGTTACGTATTATGCAGCGTCCATGTGCCCGCACTATACATATAAAAGCATACACTGTGCATATAATCAAGACGAATGCCCCAATGAGTCAATAATAATATTAGAGATTAGAGAAAAAAGAAGAAAAAGATTTGCATGGCTTGCAAAATACTAGAGAGACGGAGAGGCAAAGAGGCAGAGAGAGAGAGAGAGAGAGAGGGAAATGTTGGAAATCGGCATAATAATAATAATAATAATAATAATGATGGTGATGGTAGAAATGGAGAGAGGTTTGTATTATATTCTCTTTGTATTTAATTGGAGGAGGAAAATCTGCGAGCTGTGGCTGTAACTGCAGCTCAACTTTGGCTTCATCGTCGTTGCCGTCGTCACTGTATGAAAGGTATAATACCTTTTAAAAGGTATTTCACGACCTCATTCTCTCATACGCAACTCGTATACTCACATCTCTCTCTTTCTCTCTCTCTTTCTCTCTCTCTCTCTCTCTCTCTCTCTTGCACTTCAACCACTAGAACGGTGAGGCAAAGTAAAGGCAAGACAAATCAAAAGTCAACAGACAACAGACCCTTTGGATGGAACACAGACCTTATACACTGTGCATACACCAGTTCACACGTTGCCAATCTCACAGCATCTCAAGACAAGACTCGACATTTCAGCTTGATCTCATGCTCCAAGTTCTTGCAAGTAAGTCAAAACAGTGAGTGCAGTGCCTCGGCTTGTAGTCCTCATTTTCCGATTGATTCTCCACCATTTACATACATATACATTCATTTGCAAAGAAGGAAGGATTCCAAAGGAAAAACCAAAGTCAAAGCGATAAAGTGATATTGGCCACAGGGGAGGTGGAGGAAGTTAACTGAGCAAGAAGAAGACGAAAAGGTTAAGTCATAATTTCTACACAAATATTGTATATTATATTTAAGTATAAGCATAAACAGAGAAGAGGGA